>PVJL010004908.1:0-119237 GCA_004026885.1 Lyroderma lyra
GGTGTGTGTGTGGGGGGGTGTGTGGGGGGTGTATGTGTGTGTTATTTTCTCTTGAAAAATATTTTAGCCTGAGAAATTGAGTCACTCTGTCAGCACTTGTCTGAGAAGCCTCAGTTTCTTAATGATTTCCTTCACCATCTTGGGTGCCCATTGTCACAGGGCTCATTTGATTGAGTAGCGCTGAGACTGACTGTGATGGAGGATGAAGCACAGAGAACAGAGACCTACAGTCTCTCCCCAAATCTCTGTAAATAACCGCCATCACAGCTACCATTCATCAAGGCCCTCCCTGTGCCTGGCACTGCTTTCACATGTTACATATATGGACTCACTTCATTTTCTAACCATCATGCGAGGAGGAACTCATACTCTTCTCACTGTACAGATGAGGAGACGAAGACAGGTGAAGGCACTTCTCCAGGTAGGAGCAGGAGTCCAGGCTGGCTCGTCCCAGCTCTGCCCTGCAACCGCCGGCCATGTCATTCCTCCCAAACTCAATTCTCAAGAACAACTGGAAGAAAAAAAACGATTCCCCACTGAACCCATGAGCATCTATTCAATGCCAGGCATCCGAAGGGGACTCCCAGCGCTACGTTCTGGACACGTGGTGAAAGAGCCATCGTGTCCCCATCGGCAATTGGAGTTTGAGTAGGGTTTTCATAGGTAGAAATGGGAACGTGGTATGGACTCGCAAGTGTTCATGGTTGCATGGAGCCTAAGAGGGTCTGACCCCAACTTAAAATGACAGAGCTGCACTGCAGGGAATTCTGTCCAACAAGGGCATTTGGCACAGAATCCAGGAGGTCAAGTCTTGGGGAAGATATTACATGGTTATGTGGTTAACTATTGTTATTTTTTTAAATGTCAAATTTGGGGGATAAAGCCTCCCAGTGCAGTTCTGATGAGCCCTCTTGGCCAGTATTCTTCCCCACAGGTATCCTCCTCGCTTCGGGCAGGAGTTGCCTCCTTGTCCAGGTTGTGTCACTCGCATTCTGTCAGCCATGATCTTCAGGCTCTGCCCACCTTGAGATCAGGTCCTACTAGAAGAGATGTATGGAAGATGCACCCTGGCTGGAGCGTGACTTCACTTCTCACAGCCTTATCACTCCTTGTGTGGGCTCAGACACCTTTTCTCTTGTCCAGAACGCCAGTCTGGGTTCCTGACCCCTGATTCATTCTGCACGTTGGCAGCAGTGTGGGTTGTGGGTGCTGAAAGTCTGCCAGCACATTTAACCACCCACCTTGACTCCCTACTGAGTGTTTTGGCCTCCCTAGTTCCTGCCTGCTACCCAGCATGCACACTCCTCATCCCCCCTCTCTCCATTAATGTGTGCCTTGACTTGGGCTGGTCTGCATGGTGTGGAGTCCACAGTCCTCTTCTACTCTGAGGTTGTGAGCGTGACCATAGACCTGTATATCTGTGCATCATTCCTCAAGCCTGAGCTGATCCTGGCCTTGGCCATGACCCATCTAGCTTGGCTTCTTGCTCTCTCCTGCCCTTCAGGTAGCTCTTCATAGCCTCAGTACCGAATTTGGATTTCTACCATTTAAGTCTCAGGTCTTAAGTTTGGGTTTGAGGAGGATTTTTGTAACCTGGACCTTCATTGGAGACTGGAGATTGCCGACCCATGCCTGAGTCTTGGAAGCAACCTCAGACTTCATCTTCATGGCCATCTGAAGCCTTTTCTGATGCCCAGGATGGTGTGTAGACGTGCTCTAGGGCTGGACTCCGCCAGCAATGAATGACAACATGCCCCTGAGCTCCCAGCAACCCAAGCAGAGAATAGGGTAGATGGTTCTGTGATCACAAAGCTCGGCAATAATAATATCACTGGAGAGCTGTCCTGCTCAGAAATGTGTTGCAGAAGTTTCTGGACTTTCTAGAACTTTCCTGACATTCTTTTTCCCTCCCCATCTCTGCCATGCTCTGGAATGTAGGTAGAAAAGTGTTTTATATGTAAGGTTTCTAAGTGGTATTAATGGGAATTTAATGGGGGTAGAATTTGATGTATCCTTTAAAGGAGTAAAAAGATCTAGGCAGAATCCTGGTTTTCATCCTTTTTTTTTTAACTGTAAGACATGGTTGGAGTATTCTTCGGAGTCTCACTTGTCTCATCTGTAACCTTCAGAATGGTAGGAATAACAATATGGTAGGAATAACACTTCTCTAATGAAACTGATGCAAACTTTAAATGAGATCAGGTATCTACCGATGCCCCCTAAATTTAGTGTTATGCAAATACTTTCATTAGTCCACCCATAATAACCTGATTTTAGCCACTAAATCCTGTTACCTGAAAGGTGAGTTCATCCTAAAGACTCTTGCATTTACAGGTGAGGCAACTCGATGAACTGACAATCCTTGCTCGGAGTCATCCACGTCCTCACACTCTTACTGGGCTTTTCCTTTTCACTCATCAAGACGTATCTTACGTCTGTGCAAATAGAGCCTCACACCAGCCACGCTAGCAACCCAACCAGGTGAAGTTCAGAGGACTTTTTGCCTAACTGAGTCATTAGTAATTGCAAGTTTCCATCGAGTGCCTGCTATGTGCCAGGAACCATGATGAATGAGTGAGCAAAATGTCATTATTAGAACAGCTCAAAATAATAGAAAATCAGTCTGGACTGTCCCTTCCCACCAAGTGACTGACAAAGAGAAGGCCACCATGCTAGCTAGGTTCAGAGGGGCGATCTAGGAGATGGTGGGGGACACGCTGGAACCATGGGGGATATGACACCAAGCCCTCAGGAACCACTGATGAAAGCAAGCCCCACTCCTCCCTTTTAGTGGGTACAAATATGTAGAAAAATTTACACATCATTAGAAAAATAGTACAAATAGAATTTTAAAAGAATGTCATGGGGAAAATATTAATCTGAGAACAATTGTCTCTGAGAAAGCACTCAAGTATGCCTCCACAGCTAGCTGGCAAACAGCACGAGGTCTGCATCTTATTAGAGTCCCAGCTCTGGAGCTCTGGAGCTCTGACCTTATTCGCGAAGCATTTCACAAACACCGACACACGGCCCAGCAGCCTCTGAGGCCGGGATGGGGTACGGGGCCTCCGTGGGGTGGCCGGCCTCCCCTCGTGGACTGTAGCGAGACCACTGGAGGTTTCCCTGTGGCGCCGATTCCCTTATTCTCCTGTCTTAGCTTTAGCTAAGCCCGTAGGACTATTCCTGGGGGGAAACGAGGGCGGGGGCTTTGGGCCGAAGTCTGCTGTTCGGGCAGGTTTGCCCCGGAGTCGGGTAGGCTGTGGGGGAACGTGGCCTTCAGGGGAAGGGCCCGAGAACTGTTACTTGGCCCAATTTCTTTTTGGAGCTCTCGTCTTGTGCCCGGAGAGCTGTCATGTATGTGTGTAGGCGGGCGGGTCTCAGGCGCGTCCCCTTGGCCCTCCGGAAGGAGGACCTGTGGCCTGCGACAGCTCTGAGAACCACGTGCACCACGCACGCCTCCTCGTGCGAGAAGGTGGCACTTTTCTTTCCATCCGCTGCCGGCTTAACAAGTCCTGAATTTCTGCCACAGAGCTCGGTCCTGCCCCTCTCCCTCTCATTTCCTTCCCTGGCCAAGAGATTTTCAGGCCTTTGGGGTCTCTCTGGAGATCCCCACGAGTCTCAGCCCACCTGGACAGATGAATGTCTGCGGTAGGAGGGGACCTGCGCTTTGTGGGGTGAGCCTCTCTGGCGAGGAGTTCGCCCTGCTTTCCTTTCAGCCTGTACCCAGCCTTTGGTCCTCAGTAACATCTCTCAGAGCCGCGGGAAGCCGCTGCCAGATCCGGGGAGCTGGGGAGATGCACGGAAGAGGCACCAAATCTAGTACAAAGAAGAGGGACTAATGCGGAGCCAGAGAGAGACGCGCCAGACGGGCGGTTTGGATGGCAGATCAGGGCCTCAGGGCCATAAGCAGCAAGGTGCCTTGTTTAGCGTCTGGAATGGGAAGATCTCCGATCGGACAACTGAAGGGGGAGGAATGCTGGGCATCACGACTGGAGCAGGAATCCGAACGGGAAGGCCACTTACTTCATGGGAGTTTGTAACAACCCTTGAGCCCACCCGCTGCCTCCTCATTCACACGGCAAGGTGGTACCCAGTGTGCTGTTTACTCTGCTCAGGAAGACGTGCTCATACTTTCTCACATGTTTCCCATAAGCTTCATCCTGCCATGTGCCCTCCTCGTACCGTCTAGAAATTTTGCAAGGACCGAACTCCTCTGGGCTGTCTCCCGACTGGAGCTGCATGCCGATTGGAGCCATATTCAGCCAGGAAGCTCTCTTCTGCTTTTAAAACAGGAAACATCTCCTTCCGAGAAGACCGCACTCCAGTTTTCTTGGTCTGTGCTGCTAACAAGCAAAGAGGCCCCATTGCAAAACAGCATTTCATGAGCAGAGTGGGGCCGGTAGCGCCTCTTGCCAAATGTGTAGTTGTGTGGGGGGGAAACAGCTTTGTCAGGGGGGCTGAGGGAGGAGGCGCTGGGGAATTTTTAGCAACGGCAACATGGTGTAGTGGAGAGAATGCTTGCCTGGGAACAGGGAGACCTGGCTGCACCTCAGACCACTGTGTGATCTTGGGCAAGTCACTTGACCTCTGTGGGCCTCAGTTTCCTCATCTTTAAAGGGGGTGAGGGAAGTAGACCGGAAGATCTCCAAGGATCATTTCAGCCCTATGCATTCTCACTTCTGAGGGCTGGAATTTGGGGTTTAGACCTGAGCCAACATGCAGCCAACCCAAGGGACTTTTTAAAGGCAACAGAGAGGCCAGGACAGCTGCTTCGGGGAGTGGCTAGTCCTTGATTAAGGCTCAGATAATTAGCTTAGCTCCACCGTAAGCCTTCTGAAATTAGGAAAGAAAAAGATGTTTAGTTTCAAAAATAGAAGTTTGGTGTTGCTTAAAACTGATTGGCTGTGGGGTTTGTATACTTAATGCACAGACATAATTTTCCTTCCTCCGTAGCAGAGCAGTTTAGAGTATGAATTGCCAGAGTTAGTGTGGCCTGGGCTTGAACGCCATCACGAGCTAAGTCATCTTGGGCATGTTCTTTAACAATAACCTGCTTCATTGGGTTCCTGGGAGGATCAGTTGAGGTAACACATGTCAAGTGCAGAAGACGGTGCCTGGCATTAAAGAACCACTCAAACAGCCATTATTCGGATTCCTTAGTGCTGCTTAGCAAACCAGCCCAAACCTTAGTGCTGTAAAGCAACACCAATTTTCGTATGCTCCGTGCTTCTTTGGGTCAGGGGTTTGGACATGGCTCAGTAGGTATGGCTTCTCTCTGCTCCCTGTGTCTGAGGTTTCAGTGCTCAGCTGGGACTGTTGACCAGAGCACACCTACATGTGACCTCTCCAAGTGACTTGAGCTTGCTTGCAGTATAGTGGCCTTAGAGTTGTCTAACTTCACGCATGGAGGCTCAGAGCTCTGAGAACAGTTGTGCCAGGGAACAACTCAGAAGTTGCATGGCATTATAGGAACTAGTCTTAGAAGCACCACGGCATCTCTTCTGCTGTATTCTATTGCTCTAAGCAATACCAGCTAGCCCAGACTCAAAGGTGGGGCCCAAAGGAAGACATCCCAAGGAATCTGCCACCACGTTTTAAAACCTCTCTAGCCATATAAATAGCATCCTTATTTTCTTTAATGTGTCACTAATCTCTTAACTAGATTAAAAGCTGTTTGACGGCTGGAGCTATGTATTACAGAGGCTTAGTACAATGCTTGGGAAAATAAGGCTAAGTCAAATACATTTTTAAAAATCAAACTGGATAAGCAGGAGAGTGTGTGGAAAGACCCTAAGCTTCAAAGCCAAAGAGATTTAGATTCTAAAAAATCCACATTCAAAATGTACCCTTTGGCAAATCTTGTCTTTCTAGACTCAATTTTCTCATCCAAAAAAATAGAGACAGAAGTATTTATCTCAAGGATTGTTGTATGAATTAGGGATAATGTAGGCAAAATGCCCAACGCACAGTTGATGCTAATGAACATCATGAGGCGTTATGGCACTGTGGCAAAAGCACACAGATGCTCAGCATAGGTAGACCTGGCCTCAGAGCCCATTGCTTATGGTTCTGTGACGACTGTGAGTCTTTTCATCTCTTTGAGTCTTAGGATCCTCATCCGTAAAATGGGTATAATAGGAAGTGCTTTTAGGGTTCTTGTGAGGATGAGAAGTCCATCACATAAAGCTTCTAGCTCAGTCCCTCACATACAGCCGGTACTTAATACATAGTGCCTACAAATTGAGTAGCCACAGTTAACAATTGTAGTTCTTTTATTTGTATGTTGATTCATCCATGAATTTATGCATTGTGCAGTTACTTATTTAATGCTAATAATTCACAGTAGCCTCATTTCTCAAGTCCCTGCATGTTATGGCCTGTTGATGCCTAGATCTGGGAAGATACCCTCAGGGGTTAGAGGGTATCCCTTGGAATGGAGCGGACAGGCCCAGGCCAGCAGCTTGAGGCAGTACTGTATGTGAACACATGAAATTGGGTTTTAATCACCTCCTTGGCTTTTGACCTCAGAGCACCCCTGGCTTCCTCCAGTTATAGCCATTTTGTTCAGATAGCCATGTCTCCTTTCCTCTTTGGGTCTAACCTCCTTCTTACTGTAACTACAAGCAAGCATGCTGTCACCTTGTGTCTGTTTTGTTGTTGCCTTTTTTAAAACAGCATTGTTTTCCTGGCTCAGATTTGGCAACCTATACCAGCCTTGTCTGTGTGGTGGCAAGCCAGGACAATGGGTTTAATTTTTTTAGAGTCTATGGGACCCAAGTCTCTATTAGAAACTATTAACTAGGAGCTTCTACTTTTTTATTTTCTAATATCCCCCAAAAGCCCCAACCTTATCCTTTTATCAAGGAGTCTAGCTAGAAAATCTGATAAATAGAAATATGCACAAACTCACAAAACTTTGCAAATGATTTTTGAGGCCATTCATGGCCCCCTCCCCAGGTGGCATATTTCTTCTGAATGACCCTGTCTGTTTAAGTGATTTTGATTACATGGGCTTCTGGGTATTTTGCTGAGTTTGGCTTGAGGATCATAGGGTACCTGTGAGACTGTAACTCAGTACCCCCTGTCTGTAAAAATGGAGGTGAGGATTCCTCAGAGCTGTCTGGCTCACGGCACCCGAGGAGATCTCTGATGTCACTACAGAGATTCACCACTGTGCATGCACATTTATGCTCTTCATTCGTTTAAACTCACTTCACTGAATTTGGGCTAGAGCAGTGGCTGTCAACCAGAGGTGCTTCTGTCTGCCAGGGGACATCTGCCAAGGTGGCTTTGATCAGAGACCTTGTCCTCTCCTAGTTAAGGGAGGGGCTCAGGACCCACGCCAGTTCGGTTAGATATTTCCTCCTTGGACTTGAAATCCTGACCAGAGGGACAAAGAGATTGGACGTGATGGCCTGGCGTTTCATCTGTGCACTTAGGCAGTGACCTTTTCCCCAAACCCGTCCCTAAGACTCCCACTGAACCTAGAAGTCCCTGGTAGACTTCTAATGAAGTTCTTTTTGCTCAAGTTCATAAACTTGTGACCAAGTAACTCTTAACAGAGAGAGCCACAGACAACACACTTCTGGGGAGAAAGTGGCATAATGAGAAGGATCATGCCTGGCATTTGGAGAAAGGCAGACCCGGATTTGAATCACAGTTTTTCCATTCACCAGCTGGGTGCCCTTGGGCAAGTTCATTTTTCTCTTAGTATGTCAGCATCATTGTGAAATAAGGATAATGCGTCCTGAAACCCTGGGTCTCAAAGTAGGCTGCATAGTGGAATCACCTAGGGAGATTTAAACATTACCAATCCCACCCCCAGCCGTTCTGATTAAGGATTCCGGGGTGCTTCCTGGCTGTTGCGATTCCGTGACACTGCCACGTAGTTCCGATGTGCAGTGGTGTTTGAGAAAACCGACCTGAAGAAAATCTTCAAACCATTGAGCAAACTAAGTTACATAAAATACTTAGCACGTTGTAGGGGTTGATAGAAGCTACTCCCTTCGCCTTTCCTTTCTTAAGGTGAACCAGAAGCACTGGCTTTTGCTTCCAGCACAAATGTCTTTGTTTGGGTAGTCATAGTGATGCATGACGACCACGGTGTGATATAACCCCACTTGTTTATGCCATTTGAGGTGAGGGCCAGTCGTCACTGCAGCCAGGACTATGGAGTGTACAAAAATGCGATGACTTCCACATCCATGGAGTAACTGGGCCGAGTTCAACAATGAACGCTTCAGGAGAACATTCCATGGAGTAACTGTTTTAATGGGTAGACAGACTTGATTTACAATTACCATGGCAACAGCAAAATTGAGTGTTGTCTTCCTGAGGGACCTGAACCCAGATCTGCCTTGCAACTCACTGAGTGACCTTGGCGCAAGCGATTCATCCCCTGGGTCCTCATTTTCCCCAGAGCCTATTTTCTAATCAGCACGGGTTCAACAGAATTTTTAGGGAAATATGTTGATGTGACAGCTGTTAAGACAATGATGAGAAGATTCTGCAGGAAGCAGAGTGAAAGCAGGGCCTTGAGCCTCTTAGAGGAGATAATTATAGATGTGGATTCTTTCATCTCCTCTTACCTCTCTCCTATATCTAACCATGTAGGAAACAATCCAAACCTCTACTTTTATAAAGTCGTTTCTATAAAGAGGCTGCAAAGAGAAACTTCCCTCTAGCCCAGTGTTTCTCTGCCTTAGTACTATTGACATTGGGGACTAGGTATTTTTTGTTGTTGTGGGGGGCCAACCTGTTCATTTAAAAATATCTAGCAGCATCCCTGACTTCTACCCACCAGATCCCTGTAGCATACACTGCTCCCTGACCCGAGTCTGACGACCAAAAAATATCTCCAGATGTCCACATGTCTCCAGACATTGTCAGATGTCCCCTGGCAGACAGAAGCACCTCTGGTTGAGAGCCACTGCTCTAGCCCAAATTCAGTGAGTTTAAACGAATGAAGAGCACAAATGTGCACGCACAGTGGTGAATCTCCGGAGTGCCTTCAGAGATCTCCTCGGGTGCCGTGAGCCAGACAGCTCTGAGGAATCCTCACCCCATTTTTACAGACTGAGTCACAGAGAAGTTAGTAGTAACAATAATAACCATGACTGTCATTTACTGAGTGTTTATTATGTGTTGCATGCATGGCTATGTGCTTTATGTATTACATTGTCTCAATTAATACTTACATGGACAGAGTTTGCAAACCAGTGGCTAGTAGGCCAAATCCAGCCCTCCAGTATGTTGGGCTTGGCTCACATGATATTGGCTCATGTAATTATTGTTGCTTTTTTAATGTCAGTTTCTTGCCAACATTTTAGGATTGGGTGAATTCATGTAAAATTCTATTTCTAACTTATTTTTCAAAAATTGGGAAATTTGGCAACAGGGGGTCGGCTTGGCTCTGTGACAGTGATTGACAGGCTTTGAGGTGACACATGTCTCCACTTCATTGCAGTCCCCACCAGTCCCTTAGTGAGTCCGATACTGTGACTGTGTGTCAGCTGGCATCATGTTGTTCTCTTTTGCTGAGCGCCACTTCCCTCATCAATACCGTCTCCTGGCTCCTCTGGGCTGTTGTATTTGTGGCTCTTTCCTACGCCCACACCGTGTTGCCTATATTACTGTTCTCATTTTAAAGATAGGAGAACTGAGGCTCCACCACAGGAAGGCTGTGGCCAGATTCACACAGAAAATAAGCAACAAAGCAGGGAGAGCGCTGCGCCTTCCTGCCTCAGCACGGAGCGCGGCCTGGCGTCACCGAGAAGCCGCTGCGCCCCGGGATGCTCCAGCGGACCCTCTGCGTCTAGCGTTTGCTCAGAGAAGCAAACCTCAGCGTTCCTTTGCTCCCAGGAAGCCCGCATGTCACCAGGGCAGGAAGCGTGTCCTCTGAGTGTAGCTCCCGAGCTGCGTGTTCCCTGCGTCTGTGCCACTCTTTGGTCTGTGTCCAAGGGCTGCTGACAAACTCCCACGTAGCTGAGGGGCCAGCTGGTGTGTGATTCTGCCTGAGACAGGCCGCTTGCCTGCGGGAAGGATGGGATTGCTTTAGGAAATTACGTGGGAGCGATTAATTAGGAAATGTACTGAGGACTCGGAGAAGAAATAGCAAAAGAGAAATTGGAACCCTAAATACCGAAATCTTTCTGGCCACATGGCTCTGGGTATTGCGTTCAGTAGAACCAAGAGCATTTGCTCCTGCCTTTCTGCTGTCACAGCTTTAATAAAGCCCCTTGTTTCAGGGTGCCGCAAGGAACCGTGAAGTCAGCTGGTCCAACCTTTCCTTTCACCAAGTGGTAAATGAAAGCTCAGAGAGGCCACCAGGAGAAGCTGGCAGCTGGACAGACAGCAGGGTTTGAGACTTAGAGAGCCCGAGTTTGAATTGTTGATGCGTTCTTGCTAGACGTGTGAGGGCTCTCCAGAAAAAGCCCTAAATGCCTCTGTTTTCCATAATACCTGGCTGATAACTTTCTGGACAGCCCTTGCGTAACCCCGGGTGGATCAGAATCTGTGAACAGGCTTCTCACTATGAAATCAAGGGAACATTGACTATTGCCAATGATCATTGCAAGGACTTGGTGACTAGGAGCATGCACAGTGACTGCTACTAAAGTGTGTGTGCCAGGTACTGTTCTGGCACATTGCTTGTGGTTTCTCAATTTTTATAACAATCCTATGAGGTCGGTACTACTAGTAGCTCATTTTATAGATGAAAAACAAGGGCACCGAGAGCATACATTATTTGCTCAGTGTCCTGTAGCTGCTCAGTGGCAGAGCCAAGTTTCCCGTGCAGTCGGACTCCAGGGTCCGTGTTCTCAACCACTAAGTGTTGTGTCTCTTGTGCATATTACATAATTTATAGATAACATTATATAATCAATAAATAGAACATTATTGTATGATATAATCTATATATAACTTAATGTATAATTTATGTACATTTGTATATAAAATTTTAATATATAGAAGGCATTTCATTAGGTTGAAGGCTATGGAATTGGCATTTTTGCTGGTAGAAATGGTTGAATAATAGTAATTTTATAGAGTTCATCATAATATATGATACTTAAGTCACAGAAATTTTACTTGCTCTTACCTTGTGTGGCTCTTACCTTGCCCTCACCTCAGTGAGGCTGGGCTGACGTCCCTAACACGTGGAGCTGCTGGGCCACATCAGTCAGACAGTATGTGTGGAAAGCACCTCGCATGGGGCTCAATAAATGGGCCCATTGTTGGTGCCCGGTCACAGCCGTGGCTCCCACACACCTGCACGGTCCTGCTGTGTAATGCTCCTCCTTCCGTCCCTCGTCGCTTGGCTTTTCGTTGGAGGGGCTCCGTGCACAATAACACTTTTAACTTACAGGTGAAGCATTGAGCCCGGGAGCTGTATTTCATGCCATGGGACTTTGACATTTTCAATGTGCTTCCGTCTGATACGAAGCTTCCCGTCAGGCCCCGCCGAACCCCGTGGGCGTCCACGCACGTGACAGTCACGGCGCTGCCAGCGTGAAATGCCACCCTGCTCGGCCTCGTAGCTCGTTCCTTCTGTTTTCTCTCGGGTCCTCGTGGCGCAGCCCCCTGCCGTTCTCACCGCACTTTGGGCTTGTCAGTCAACCTTCTGTTTGGAAGCGCTGCCCAACTCCAGTGCCCTCTGCGGGCTGTAACTTAGCGGAAGCTCCTTCTGCCCTCCGGGGGCGTGGGTTGCGAGTCTGGGCAGGGAGCGGTTGGAGGTGGTCCTCCTCTCTCCCTAAACCCCTTGCCAAGATGAGCTTGAGGGGAGTGGTGGCCCAAGTGGAAAAGAAGCGAGGCTGAGTCCTCGTCCTCAGTGCTGGCCGTGCACCTGCATAGGTGTCCGTGGTCCCCCCGGCCGGCGTGGAGGAGCGCGAGGAGACCGGATCATGAGTCCGCCCTCCTCCTGGGGCCCCTCCTGCCTTCCCAGCTGTCTTGGGGACAGACGAACTCACTCGAGCAGGGGTTCTTCGGGTCTGTGCACTAACGCTGCAGCTTCACCGTGACAGCAAGAACTCACTCTGATTGAGCCTCCACACTGCGTCAGGCACTGTGCTAAGCATTCCTTATTGTTTCATTTCAACCTCACAAGAATAGGGTGAGGTCCGGGTCGAGGCACAGAGAGGATGAATAGTTTGCTGTGGTCGCACACGTGACACATGGTAAAGCTTTAATTCAGGCCAGTCTGACTCCCAGCTTTGGTGTCATTATCACCGCTCCACAGCTTATAGTCTTCTTACTTTTGAGGTGCTACCCACTGGGCTCCTCTGATTCTAGCAGCGGGTTGTACTGATTCCTACATGCAGAAACAAAGCAGAGAGATGGCGCAGGTGGTCCCTGGATTAAAGCCCCGAGATCCTTGTGATCTCAGTTGCTGCCTGGGGCCCTTGTGGAGTGGGGCTTCCTTGTGCGGGAGGAGAGTCAGGGGTAGGCCGACTGGATACGCTGTTTCAAATGGGACAGAAAACAATGGTACTGTCCTGTTGCAAATGGTACGTACGGTCAGCCTAGCCTCACTGGGCTAAATCCATGGTGTCAAAAGGCTGACCAGACGTATTATTTGAAACACAAGGGTACCATTGTTTTCTGTCCTATTTAAAATGGTTTATCTGGTCAGCCTAGCCAGGAAAGGCTTGTGCAGGACATCAAGTCCAGGGACTAATACAGTCCTGTACATAGGAGGGCCCGTTCATCCAGTCAGCCAGCAAAGCTCTATCAGTACACCCACACGTACCTGTGATGCTCTGGTGAGCAAGCAGTTTCTTACCTCACTCATCTGTTATTGCAAAAAAACAACTTTATCAAACCTACTACAGTGGCTATTAGGGGGGAAAAAAAACTAAAAGCCAAGAAAATAACAAGTGTTGGTGAGGATGTGCGGAAATTTAAATGCAATATAAAGCAGTGCAGCCTCCATAGAAAGCAATACGGGGGCTTCTCGAAAAGTTAAATGTAGAATTACTATATGATCCAGCAGTTTTACTCCTAAGTTTATCAAAAAAAATTGAAAGCAGGGACTCAAACAGATACCTGTGTGCCAATCTTCACAGCAGCATTAAACCACCCCAAGTGTCCATCAACATGTGAGTGAATAAATAAAATGTGGTTTATACATATAGTGGAAAGTTATGCAGCCTTAAAAAGGAGTTCTGATAAATAGTACAATACGAACGCATCTTGAAAACATTATGTTAAGCAAAATAAGCCAGACACAAAGTTCAAATACTGTATGAATCCACTCAGGTGAAATATGCAGAATTAGCAAATTCATAGAGAATGAAAGTAAATCACAGGTTACCAGGAGATAGGGGGTGGGCAATGGGGAGTTAGTGCTTTAATGGGTACCAGGTGTCTATTTGGGGTGGTTAAAAAGTTTAGGAAATTGATAGTTGAGATAGCACATTTTGAATATACCTAATGTCACTGAACTGTGTGCTTAAAAATGGTGAAAATGGTCAATTTTATCTTGATGTATTTGACCACAACCTAATTTAAAACAAAAGCAAAAACAAAAACAATCTTATTACAAGAGAAACAAAAAGTCTGCTTTGTAAAGGAGCAAAGTCTTATAGAAATCCTTATGCCTAACACAGGGCCTGGCATATACTAGATGAACGTTTCTTTTTTTTTTTTTTTTGCTGAACCAAACTGGGAAGAGCTAATTTCATTTGTAGTTGAAAATGGCAGTGAGGCTGTTGAGTGTAAGTTTTACTACCATGGCAACTGTGCAGCTCATGAACACGCGGTACTATTTTTGGCACTTACGGTTAGCTGGAGGTAACGTGGCCCATTGCAGGTAACTAAGGTTGAAGGAACAGGAATTGTTAGCAATTGGTATAAAAACTCAGGGTCCCAAGCAAGCTGTGTCTTCTTTGTTCTGGTTGAGAGCGTCCAGGCAGTTCATAGGACTAGTCGAACCAAAGCGGGTGAGAGGATGAAATCCAAGTTGGTATTTGGACTCCAGGAATCTATGTGAAAAACTCTCAGGGGAAGACAGGAGGCCAGCTACACTTCTCTCCATTTATCAATGACACAGTTCAAATCCTCAGGAATAGGCACGGGCCTACAGATCTCCTTGGCTGTTAGCAAAGTCACAGCTGGTGTCTGGGAGGAAGAAGCAAGAAGACCACCATCTGACATTTAAGGAAATAGATCTGGGAGGAGAGAAAAGAGATTCGTCTTGCTGTGTCGTTTCAGGGCCACAGTTCTTCTTTGAGAACAATAAAATGGTTTCTAAAAGCTGATGTGAATTTTCCGTGGCGTTCAGCTCTTCTCCCTCTGTGTTCGAATTTCGTAACCATTTTCAGATTGGAAAGGACAGTCTTTGCCTCTCCTCCCCTTCGACAGACAACCCTCTCCCTCAACCGAAACATGCAGACGTGCGATATACACACTTAGTCATTATTAGCATGCGGGGGGCAGTCTCAGATTCCAGAAGCCCGGTCTCCTGCAGGGTCCATCGTCCCGTCCCCAGCCCACCTATGACTTCCTCTTTCTGACTCAGAGTTCTGAGTGCTGTCCCCTTCTGATGCATTGTATGATGCAGCAACACCATGGGGGAGCCTGTCCCTCTGACAGCTGCTGGGTGAACCCCACTTGAAAGGTCTTCAGGCAGCCTCTGGGAGAAGTCTGGGGGTGATTTCATGCTGTTAGAATGACTGTGGGGTTTGGAATTAGGGCCAAATTTGAACCCAGACTTTGACACTTGATGGTTGTATAACTTTGGTGAGTCACCAAACTCCAGTTTCCTCATTTGTTAAATGGGCACAATTATACCTGCGTCCCAGTGTGTGGCACCTAAAATGAGAAGTCCCTGCACACAGCCCACAGGTAGGCAGCTGCCCAGTACTCGGCAGCTGCTGCTGTTAGGAAGAAACCAAATGGCCATGTTGTGTCCTTTGGATCTAGCACTAGTGTGTATGGACGCTGGTCTGCTTGAAAACTCCCCGCCAGCCAGAATTTAGCAGAAGTCGTGGCAGCACCCAGCTGCCTGCCATGATCCAGAACGAACATACAGAGGTCACTCACTGTATGTAAAGCGCCAGACTACACGCTTTACACACATGATCATGTTTATTTCTCACAACTCTGTGATGTTGGTACTATTATTATACCCCTTTTTCAGAAGAGAAAACTGAGGCTTAAGGAGGTTAAATGACTCACCCAAGACCACTTAACTAGGGTGTACTTGAACCCAGACAGTCTGACTCCAGAGCCCAGGTGCATCACCAACACTCAGGCTGTCCTGGCAGGAAGGCCTTCCCTGGGATCACTTGGAGGCTGAGCCGAGAAGATGCCAGTCTCAAGATCTGCCCTGTGCTCTGACCCCTCAGTCTTAGAAGCCCTGGTCCCATCTTGACCATGTCCCCGTTTCCCATGAAGTGAAGTCTCCATACTTGGTTGCTTTCCCAGGCTTGCCAGACCCAGTCCCCATCGATTATGTTTTAATTACTTCATGCCTTCATTCCGCCAGCACGCATTCGCTGACGTTCCCTGCACCGTGGCTGCTAGTGCTGGGGGCTGCTCCCCGAGTTTGCTGCCCTGCTGACTGCACATTGTCTCACGCACTCGCCATATGACTCTACGTGGTAGACCTCAGTACCCCTTACTGCTCATTACTACTGTATAGTGGACCCAATAATGGCCATACAAAGGTAAAAGTAGTTGTTTAAGGTCAACTACTTTTGTGAGAAGTATGTGAGAACCATAATCCAAATCCTTCAAGGCTTTCATCCACCGTAGACCCAAGGAGACGCCTCCCTTTTCCAACTCCTGTAGCGTTAGTCTTCTAGACGTGAGGGTCCCACACTTGAGTGACCATCAGAATCCCCTGGAGGGCTTGTTAAAACACCTTGCTGGGCCCCAGCCCCAGAGGGGATGACTCAGTAGTTTGTTTCTAGATGATGCTGGTGCTGCTAGCTGGGGGAACCCCACTTTGGGAATCACTACTCTAGTCCAAGTTCCTTGAGCACAGGGCTCTTGTCTGTGTTTTCCTCTAGCATCAGACAGACCTGGCACAACGTTTTTCTTGATAGGTTTGTCATTCTGAATTGTTCAATCACACATTCATTTTTCTTTCATATACCTTGTTCTGTTGTGTTGTGTTTTGTATTTTTAACATGCACATTCTTAGGCTTTTCCATTTAGGGTTTCAACTCCTAGGGGTCAGGAATTTCAGCTTCTACTTTTTAGCTCCTTTTGCAGAACCTCGCGCATACTGGTGTTAGGCAGATGTCCACTGGTTGGTGCCTTGATTCAGACACCATCCTTGCCAAGACGCAAACTGCAAGCCAACTGTCTAGGAGGACAGGCGTGGAGGCAATCTCCAGAAACTCGGAGGAGGGCCTACTATATTGCTCGTGCTCAGTAGTGTTTGTGGAATGAATATCACTTTGTGGGTTTGTGGCCAACAGCCTCAGGCTCTACCTGATACCTTGAGCCCAGTTTCAGCTTGGGAGCTCAGCCTCAGAGCATAGGTTGGTGGATGGAATTTTCCAGGGCTTTCAGCTCCTCTACAGCAATGTTTCTCAATTCCAGTTGCACATTGGAATTACCTAGGAGGGTTTTAATATAATATTGATGCCTGATATCTCTATCTAGAGATTCTGATTTGATTACTCTGGATTGTGACCTGGGTCACAACACTTTTAAAGCTCCTTGATGATTCTAACGTGCAGCCGAGGTTGGGAACCCTGATCTGGATTGCACGGTTTTCTCTCGGGCATTTAGAGGCACGTTACGTACGTGCGTAAGGACGTACACGTGTGTGGGGAACTGTGAGGCTACGTGCTCCTTCTTGAGTGGCGCAGAGTGAACACCCATCTACTCTGGGAGGAGGGTACCAAAATTGGAAATCAGCCTTGGGTAAAAACTTGGCCGAGCCAGCGGGTCCCCGAGAGCATTGAGCATGCCTGCCTCCTATGGCCGCCTTTGGCTGAGTGCTGGTGGCCACATGTCATAGCCAAGGGGGCTCTGTTTCAGGGCCGAATGCAGGTGGTGTGGCTGCTGCAAGGCCCTTTTGTTCACTTTCGGTCCAGAGGGGGCCGTCCCCCCGGGGGCTGAAGTGTGGGGCTTAGCATTTGGCATCATGTGTGTCGGCACTGAGTTTATTCTTGGGGTTCTCGCTAGAAATGCACACGGCTATTTGAGACCCATGAGCTGGCTGAGAGCATCGGGAGAGGTCAAGCCTGGGCCCCCACCCCAGCAGGTTGCTTGACTCAGCACAATCCTGGGGTAATTAAGCATGACAAGAAGGCAAAGGGGAAAGGGCTGGTGCTTACCCGGGCACACTCAGCCCGGGCCCCCAGGGATCAGGTATTCAGAAGTGCCAGCTGTTCTCAGTTTTGTTAGAGCCAAGGTTTGGCTCACCTGCAGCCACCGTCATCAGCGTATCTCTGAGCAGTTGGGGTGCACTGGCAGGATCAGGTCTCCCAGAGAGGGGGTTGGGTGAATAATTCTCATTCCCTCCCTTTGTCCTCTCTCTACTAGTGTGGCCTCAGATGTTGCGTGTAAGAGACATGACCATATCAGTACATTCAAATCATTCATTGTGGTTTGAGAAGTAGTGCTGGGTCAGGTGCTGTGTTAGCACTGGAGCAAGGACTGGTGCGTAAGGCTTGGTTTCCTTCCTCACAGCTTTTACATTAGGTGGGAAAGCACTTAGTCATGATGAAGTCTGGAATCAAAGCCAGTTACCTACTTGGGCCATCCCTATAGGTATTAGGACTGGGTGCACAGGGCTGCCTGTGAAGCCTTAGCAAGTGATGGGGGCTGAGCGGGGCCATAAGTGAACTGGGACCACATGCCAAGCCACAAGCAATGTTTTAAAAACCCCATTTGCCAAGCTAACAATACAGAGTCTATACAATGGGGTGCAGTGGTGGGCAGCCAATGTGACACGCACTCTAGCCACTCAAGGTAGTAAGCAGGCAGCTAAAGGGGCCTCAGACTCCCTCATGTCTGTGTGAGGGTCTGAAGCCCCAAAGCCCAAAATGGACTCAGGACTCAGGAGATGTGTTCTTGTAAGGCCAGCTTCACCTGCAGTGGCTACTTAAGAAGCCCACACTGAGCATCGGAGGACACTTCCGAAATGCAGCCAGCCAGATAGGGCACTGACCTGGGCTGCTGGGTCGGCGTGGGCGTCTGACGAGGCTGCAGACGAGCATAGGGAAGGCATTGTGATGAGTGCCCTCCAAGTATGACTCGAAGGCTCATCTCTCCCTTTCTGTCCCTTAGAAACAAGAGAAGCGAGGGACAGAGAGAAGGAACAGAGTGGGGTCCTGAGCACTCTTGCTCATTCTTCCTCCAGCTTAGACAGTGAGAGCTTGGTAGGCGCCTGCCCTGCTCCTGCCCCACCCTATTTCCTCCTGGTCTCCTCCGGCCTCACCTGCCTTCTTTCACCAGCACTGTGCTCTTTGCCCATCACCGCTCTACTGGCCGAAACCCCACAGGGGTAGGCCCTGGAGATTTTGCCTGTACGCTCAGCCTCTCAAGCTCTTCCCCGCAGTGCTGAGGTCTACGGCAAGGTTTCTATACACGAGAGGCCTGCATCTGCCTCCGTAGTCCTTTTCTCAAGAGATTGACCAAGAAGCACCAACTTGGGCTCAGGGAATTAGAGTGGCAAGTCCCTTTCTCCTGGTTTTGAAGCCCCACATAGCTTCCAGTTCTTTCTTCTGATGATTTTTAGCATCCTTCTTTAGATATATGGGACCCTCCCACTGTTGTTTTCTTTTTATTTGTTCACACGTGTGCTTGTGTTTTCCATGGAGAGTGTGTTGCAGTGAAATGGTTCCTGCAAAGCCCCTTGCATCTTTCCTAAAACAATTTATCCCCTCGCAGTGTCGCACGAACCAAAACCATGGCCCCAAGCCACGTCAGAGAGAACAGACCACAGGCTGAAATTGCAGCCATTTGGGAGAGAGGAGCCTTTAATTTGGGCTTAAAATAGCCCACAGCCTGAGATTTTGAGGGACCAGGAGCAAGGTGTAATCGCAGGAATGGGTGTTGGAGACCCGCCCCAGGATGGCTGAACAGGGGCCATGGGCTGGGAGAAAGGCAGGCATAGAGGTTGGGATCTGGGCTGGAGTCCCCTACAACTCATCGGACTTTGTATTCTTGGGTCTCTTTCTTAATGCAAGAGTAAATGACGTGGCAATAAAGATACATGGGACCTGCCTACTCCGTCTGGAATGGAGCATCTCCTCCCCTTCTGTGCTCAAAACTCAGTGCAGGCATCCTTGTCACATTAGCTATACCCAGGGCTGCCATGTTGCTGAGCTCCCGGGTCACCAAGCACACTGTGTGCCCCAGGAGTGCCAGTCTCCTGGTATCTCTTGAACAGTACCCCTTGGAGTTGTGCAAGCAGCGGGACTAGTAATACGAGCATAGAGACGTTGAGCATTTATGAGCTCAGCATCGTTTTATAATCTTGACATGTATAAACTTGATTAATTCTCAACCCAAACCGAGGAGAAGGACACTGATTATCTCTGTCTTAGCGATAGGGAGGTGGGGACACAGGGAATGTAAGTAACTTCCCGAGTCGTCACACTAGGCCAGTGTACCAAGTGCAGAGTGTTTCTGTGAGACCCTGGTGCCCGCTCTCAACCCTGTCACCCTCCGTGGTAATGTCGTTGTGGTTTTTATTCTTGTGACTGTGATTATTGTCTGTCTCACCCCAGCTGTTAGGACGAGGCGCCGCAGACTGTGTGTGGGTGGTGGCGGGGAGGGTGGGCCCGCTGCTAAACAACACGCACGTGTCTGGAGGTTCTGAAGGCCGGGCATCCGAGATCAGGGTGCCAGCAGGGTTGGGTTCCGGTGAGAGCTCTCGTCCTGGCTTGCAGATGGCCCCCTTTTCTCTGTGTCCTCTTCTCATAAAGACACTAACCCCCTGAAGGGGGTTCCAGCCTCATGGCCTCATCTGAACGTAACTACCCCCCGCCAGGCCGCACCTCCACATACCATGACATTGGGGCTCCAACATAGGAATTGGGGGGAAGACAAACGCCCATAACACTGCTGTCATTTCTTGTTTTGGACTCTCCTGGACTATAGAAGGCCCTAGATCAAGGGTCAGCAACCATTCTCTGTGAAGAACCACACAGCAGACATTTAGGTTTGGGGGGCCACGCAGTCCCAGCCCGCTGTTCGCCTGGGCCTGGATCGCACGGCAGCAGCCACATGGCTGTGCTCCAGGAAAACTGTATTTATGGGTAGTTAAACTTGAATTTCATATAATTTTTATGTGTCATGAAATGTTATTCTTTTCAATCATTAAAAAATATAAAAACGGTTCTCAGCTCGTGGGTCGTACAAAAACAGACCGTCGGCTGGGTAGGCCCGCGGGCCTGGGTTCACGGACCCTCATCCCCGTGCGCAGGATCGTGGGGTCAAGTGTTTATGTTAATCCGCGCCTTCCCGGGGTCTCTCCTGGCCCTGGCGCTCAGATCTGCACCCACAGATGCTGACCGGGTGAAGTATTCCATGGTAGGCTCTCCAGGTGTGCCGGATGAGCCCAGGATACTGCTGCTGTTCGGAGAATGAGTCAGAAGTTTCTTTTTTTCAGCAAGAGCTGGAAATCCAAACTTTGTCACAGAGGCTGAGAGCAGGGCAGGAGCCCTTCTCTGACGGGCCTTCAGGAACGTATGTAGGAGAGGGAAGAGAGACTTTTTTTCCTACATATAGTGTAGAGAGTTGTTGCAAATAGACCTACAGAACGTGGTTTGTAATAGGAAACAGATTTCCCCTGAAGATAAATGGAATGTCCCCACCTCCCAAACTGAGAAGAGAATTGTATCCTCTTTACAAAGGAAACAAATTGGATTCTCAAAGGAATAATCAGAGAAGTTTTTAAAATTGTTGTAATAAGCAAGATATGGTTTCATGAATGATGAAAGGAAGGGTTGCCTGCCTTGGCTGTGGACACGCAGGGCCGGTTGGAGAGTCAGACGGGCCCTTCCTTCACCTGCCTAATTCCTGTCTCTTGGCACTTTTTATCAGCGCCAAATGGGGGAGAGCGGCTTCTGCCGGATGGGGTTGGGGGCCCATCCTGGTCCGGGGTCTCACTACAAAGACATTCTCTTCCTGTCTAGCTCTTCTGTTTAAGCACACTACCGGTGCGGGTTCCCCAGCCAAGCTTCCTAATGCTGCAGTTCATTTTGATCCATGGGAGAGAACATTGCAGGTGGGACACGGGCCCGAGCACAGGGATGGCCCTTGGAGCGAGCCTGGTGGGTGTGGGGGGGCCCGCCTGGGTGGACGAGCTCTGCGGGCTGCACTCAGGCGTCTGGAGCTCAGAGCTGAGGCTTCTCACTGTGGTGAAGGTAGAGAGCCATGATGGGTTGAGGGACCGGTGCCATACACCCGGACAGAAGTCAGCGTCAGCTGTGTGTCAGGCCCAATGCTGTCGGTACGATGCCACGAGCTGGTACAGGTAGGAGTGGCTGGAGGAGGGAAAAACTACAGTCCTCTGATGCAAAAGGCCTTAACTCCCCGGGTCTTTGCTGGGTCCTCAAGATGCAGAGGGGGCTCCCACAAGCCCGTGCCCTTTAGTTGCTCATAATAGGGTAGTTCTTTCATTTCTCTGGGAGCTATAGGAGCAGAAAGCAGGGAGCCCTGACAATCCAGCTCTGCTCTCCCAAATGGTTACCCTGTGGGTAACGACCAGATTTGTGAACTGAGGCAAGTTACTTAACCTCTCAGAACCCCAGTTCCCCATGAAATGGAGATAATAGTAACATCCCCCTTACAGGTTTTCCGAAGGAAACGAACAGTGCCTGATAAATCATGAGGACTCAATACATGGCAAAACGGTTTTTATTGATTATTATGGTTAATCATTATTATTATACCTTTCAGCAGTAATAATTTTCTACATTCGTACAACTCTAATTTATAAAGCCCTTAAAAATACTTCATTTGATCATCTCAAAAGCTCTCTGAGGTTCAGCAAGTGCTCTTATTACCCTGTTTTGCAGATAGGAAGAGTGGCTTGCCCAAACCACACAATTGTTAGTAGTAATTAATACTACGAACTGGGTCCTGAGCCATGGTGCTGCAGCTCCTGGTCTGGCTGTCATTGACTGTGTGTCATTCTGCCTTCTCACAGGGCCACAAGGCCACGTCAGCCCTGTGGATGATGCCAGATGTGTAGGAAGTGTTGTGTGCTCTCAAGGAGCTTGTAGTCTAGTGGAAATTCAGAGACTTGGTTCAGGGAATGGGGAGTCCACATACAGCAGAAGCCACTTCTGCTCTCCTTAACAAGAGAAGGCAGGCCAGAAATCAACAAGGCAGGAGCCTTCTGTGGCGCCATCAGATGACACCTAGCATTTTCTTGTGCTCAACCTGCAAAGACCTGTCTCTGATTTCCTGCACGTCACTCAGCAAATTCCCTCCATGTGTGAAATAAGCACCGAAGCCAACTCTGTGGTGTATGTTGTTAGCTCCAAGTTGCATCACATCCCCTCCACCACTCCTTCGCAACAGACCTTAACATTATTCTGTGATTACTTCGCATCATCTTTCCCAAATGTGCATCAAATTAAAGAGTTATTAGGGCATGGCAGGACATGTTTATGGGGAAGAATTTTCTTTAAAGTCATAGCTCAGCCTGAAGTTACTTTATTAGTGTTTATACAAAGTATGTAGTCTGTTCCAATGCATCCATGTTTATATTCCTGCAACTACCATTGAATTCCATGGACTGCCCCTTTCTGTTTTCTTAAAGCAATTACTGCACGTATATTATCAGTTAATAGCATTGTTGGGGTGACATCGGTTAATAAGAATTTCATAGGCTCCAGGTGTACAGTTTTACAGTGCATCGTCTATGTGTTGTATTATGTGTTCACTACTTAGAGTCAGTTCTCTTTTCAGCACCATATATTTAACTCCCCTTCCTATGTAATTCTGGTTAACCAATGTCACCCCAATAAGTCTAACAATAAAAAAAGAAAGATAAGTTAATAGTGTGTGAGCTGCATGGCTAGTCAGGCCTGGAGATATGCATCATTCAGAGAATGACACTTAACCACGATGTGTCCTGCAAATAGCATAGACTTGAAAGTTGTGTGGTCCAAGTGGACAAGAAGTGGGGGCTCCTCAAGAACATGGTGGGCAGCAAGTGCCCCTTGTGAGCACTTCCTTTTTCTACTCACCTTTATCGTGAGTATATTGTTGCTTTAAGTAGGAGCACTATTTGTATTGTCTTAGGACAGTCCCAACTTTTCCTGGTTTGCTGGTATAATTATTAAAGACATCTCCTTCGATTTACAAAAATCACTCAAGCTTGGGCGGTATATTTATATGGTCACTGTAGTTCTAACCGATGCCCAGATTTACTGGTATAAATGAGATACGGATATCGACTTTGAATCTCAAGCCCTCATCAATGAGGAACAAATGTAACTCAGTTAAAATAGTCAATAGAAAGCTCAAGTCTAGATCATTCAGCCATTCAACAAATGTTTATTTTGTGTGCCTTTTACATGCTAGGCATTTTGCTGAATCCTGAGGATTCAAACATAAATAAGCTGTGGCCCTGACTCCCAGAAAGTTGAAATTTATTGGTTTAGAAATAACATTTTGAGCATGTTACAAAAAGTCTTTGATTATTTCAGTTGGTCTTTCACCCTTTCAGGACTCTGTATTTGTTTCTTGAAGGTGATTGCTAAGTTCTCAGGCACTGACACCTGACAGCCTCGGTACAGATACCCATTTGGTAGTTATCAGCTTGTGCCCATAGACAAGGGTCTCAGTCTCCCTGTGTCTCCATTTGTTCACTCATAAAATGGGGGTAATAATAGCATTGACCTGATAGGCTGGTGGTGAGGATTACAAGAGGCCCTGAATGTGAAGTGCTTAGCATAGTTCTTGGCACAGGGTAAATACCTAGTACACATGGGATCTTGCATAATAATTACTCATTGTAGGTATTTATTTAGACTCTAATGTGAACTGACTGCATCTTTTGTACCTCTGTTAACTAGAACTTTGGAAGCTGCCTTTTAAAGAAGCATAGTTTAAGGTAATGTATGTTAATGGAGTTCAAAGCCTGTGGGATTTATTCCGGGGGATAATTCAGGGTCACTGAGATCCTGACCCTGGAGATTCAACCAGTTTATTTTCTTCCTTTTAAAATTAAGGGAGGTAGCTTTTCCAAGGTCATGCTATGAGATAGAAATAGAATACAGAGAAATACCATGATAACTTAACTTCCAGGCCTTTCTTTCCCCACTCCGCCATATTGCCACATGTATCTGTCAGCACAGACAATGTTATGCTGCAGGAACAAAAACATCCAGATAGGAGGTCTGACAATTAAGTTCCCAAAGTCATTCTAGAAAAAGTGCTACATACCTCATTGCTAAATATCACTATGGTCACCTTTGAAGTACTCCCCTCAGGAAGCTGTGCACCCATGCCAGTGCCTAGTCCACCCTTCAAAGCAATTTTGGAACTCTTTTTCTGGAATGGCCATTAGAGCTGTCGTCGTATGACTCTTGATGTCCTCAATGTCATCAAATTATCTTCCTTTCAATATTTCCTTTGTCTTCAGGTAAAGAAAAAAGTCATTGGGGGACAGCACTGTGTGAGCTGGTTCATTGTTGTGATGCAAGAGCCCTGAGTTGGTGAAAAGTTCAGCTCGTTTTCATCTAACTTTTTATGCACCCCTTTCAGCACTTCCAAACAGTAAACTTGGTAGACTGTTTGTCCAGTTGGTACAAACTCATAATGACCAATCGCTCTGATATCAGAAAAGGTTAGCAGCATCGTTTTGACTGGACAGACGGACGGAACATTTTTTGGTCGTGGAGAACTGGCTGACTTCCATTGTGCACTTTGACACTTCCTTTTGGGGTCATACTGGTACACCCATGTTTCATCACCTGTGATAAGATGGCCCAAAACATCATCTTGCTTCACTTAAAGGTCTTCGCAAACTTTGACTGTCCTTTGCTTTTGTTCATCAGTGAGCTCCTTCGGGACCATGTTTGCACACACCTTTCTCAAGCCAAGATTTTCACTTAAGGTTTTCCTAACTGTTTCTCTATCAATGTTTACTTGGTCTGCTATGCTTCTCACAGTCAGCTGATGATTTTGACACACAATTTGATGAATTTTTGAAATGCTTTCATCAGTTCTGTTCACTACTGGCCACTCTGACCTCTCTTCATCAGTGACCCTTTCTCTCCCCTCAGATAAATGTTTTGTCCGTTTGTACACTGCTGTTTTCTTCATGGCATTCTCCCCGTAAACGTGGACTAAGCATGTCCCTGATTTCACTTCCAGTCTCACCAAGTTTAACAAGAAATTTAATGTGTGTGTGTTGCTCTAATTCAAGCTCCGACATTCTCGCAACAACACACAATAACACGCAACAACAATAGTGAACGCCACTCAGCAAGACACTGGCACACGTCAACATGAACACAGTCGTGAGACACAGACGTACGAAGCTTATGACACCTTCCTGACTTGTTTGTACAGTGCTGCCAACGTAAGGGCATGGTGGCAGGTTTGTGAACTTAATTGTCAGACCTGTATATCTGTGGCAAAACTCAGTAAGATGTTCTTGCTTCCTCATACTCCAGTGCAGTTTGTCTGGGTGGCCTCTGCTCCACAGGGTCGCTCCAGCACTCAGGCTTTTTCCAACTTAGGATACCACCATTTTTGACTTGTGGCTTCCACACGTGGAGGAAGACAAGAAAAGGGCGGAGAGTGTTCTGTCATGTAGGAAGTTTTCCGGCCTTGACTAGAAATGGCTCGTATCGCTTCCATCCACATTCTTTACATCAGAAATCAGTCTGGTCCTGCCTAGAGACCAGGGTGCTGCAAAATTTAATCTTGCTGTATACCTAGGAGGAAGATGAAATAGCATGGTTAACACGTGGCATTGTCTCTGCCATGCCTCGTGCCTTTTCTTGTTGCATTTCAAAGGGCTGACCCCACTCTCTTCTGACATTTTCTTTCCTGGCTCCCAGGGATTTGCAGAATCATATTCTCATATGCAGTTTACATGCAGTTTGAGAAAGGTTTTAAGAATAGGTCTGAGAAGACTTTGGGTGAATTTGAGATTTCTGGCCATGATAAGGTGAGACATAAAGTATGAACCTTTTGGCTTGATAGTTATCGTTTGGAGTTATTATTATTCAGAATGGAATGTGTGAGGGCATTCCCTGGTGGTGTAGTGGCCAGGCTTCGGTGCTCTCAACGCTGTGGCCTGGGTTCGATTCCCTGCCAGGGAACTACCCATCACCCCCCCAAAAATAGAATATGTTGCCTGTTCTAGAATCATCTTATCATCTCATTTAATCCTCACAGCATCCTAGGAGGTAGGTACTGTTATTTTACCCATTTTATAGATAAGGAAAGAGAAGCTTAGGGATGGGTTAAGTAACCTGCCCCAGATCACACCACTGTCTGGTAAGATTTGAACCCAGCCTATCCAATTTCAGGCCTTCTTTCTTAAGCACTGTGCTTTGGAGCAGAGGTCTCATACTGAAATGCCTGGGAAGACCAAGCAAGTGACACCAGTGAGGGAACCAGACCAGGTAGACTGGTGACCTACAGAGCACATGCCTTGTCCAAAATCGGTAGTTGCCTCTTAGCCCCAGTTTACAGGGGACCCGAAGGCCCAAGGTTATCAGAGCATGGGGTATTTTTGGAGACGATCCAAAATTCCAGACTTGTATTATAAGTGAAAGTCTCCCAAGTTGGCAATTGATGTGCGAATCTTAAACCCATACTGAGATCCAGACTAAACCCCTGGGCCACCAGTTTGCAAGTTCTACTCCACTGTCTCCAACAAGGAGCTAGCTATGCCCCATGTGTGCCCTTCCTGCTGGAGCATGGAGCTGACCGGAACATGACAGGATGGCAGGGAGTCTCCTGCTGCAAGGAGAGGGCGACTGGAGACCCCCCACCTGCCCCTCCTCCTCGCAGGGCCCTCACCACCATCACCTCCACCCATCCAGGTTGCCCCTCTCTCTGGCCCATTCTCCTGCCTGCAGGTAGCTGTCTGCACAGGCCTGGCTGCCTGTTTTTGCAGGTATAAAATCATATATGTGAGAGTGTTGCCAGGCTAGAAATTCAGCCCAGGGAGGCTGAGTTCCCAAACGACCGAGGTAGCGTGAAGCCAGTTTTTTCCATCAAATTCAGGCATTTCTCGCCTAAATATGTGTCTGTGTTTTTAAAGTTGTATGTGGTTACGCAGCTGATGTGAGTGAAGTGCAAAAGTCAGAGAATAGTTGGACGACGCGAGAGGTAAAGCATGACACGGGAGCTCTGTGAGGGCCATCCTCGGGGACACGGGGCTGGCTGCTGGTGGCCTGGCGGATGGTAGTTGGATGGTTCTTAAACACATGCTGCTTCCTCTCTCCTGTCAGGGAGGGTGGAAGGCATTAGGTCCCGTGGGCTGGGGAGAGGAAGCAACGACAGTGACCCGTCGGGCAGCGCAATCTGAACAGCTCCCAAGCACGGCCCTTTGGCCACATTTCCGGAGTATTGAGTTGTGGTAGCTCTGCCGGTCACCTCAGCTCTGGGGACAGTCATGTTTCAACTGGACTACACTTTTCAACATTTTCAGGGAGGAGCACAGGGTGCATGAGTAATACATATTTACTGCGGAAAATATTGTTGGTTCTAATAAACAGAATGTAAAATGTTTCTGAAACAGCAGCACCAACAGAGCTCTCGCCCCAGAGACCACCAGTGTGTTTGTTTCTCTGAGTGTCTCCAAGGGGCCTCCTTCATCCGAGGTGTCTGGGAGGGAGTGAGGGGAGTGTGATCTGTGGGCTTGGTGCCCACAGAGCTTCCCACTCCTTTGGGAGATGAGGCAGACACGCAGGAAGCAGGGAGCAGCCCACAGAGTGGAGGGGGATGCGATGAGAGGCCAAATGCTTGTGCACAGGCCAAATGACGCAGAAGTCCAGTGTTCAGAGAAGGGAGAGGAGGGGGTAGAAGGCTGCAAAAGCAGCAGAGAGGAGGGTGGGAGGCCTCACCAGGACTGAAAAGAGGGTGTGCCAGTTTCCCCGGGGCTGCCCTAACGAGGTACCACGGACCGGAGACGCTCGGGGCTCGCAGTCTGCCCTGGAGGAGTCGGTGGGGCTGTGCCCGCTCCGGGGTCGGCACAGGGGTGCGTCCTCGCGTCTGCCCAGCACGGCGGCGGCCGTCAGTCCTTCGCAGCCCTTGGCTTGCAGCTGCACCACGCCGCTCTCTGCCGTGGTGGTCGCGTGGCATTGTCGCTGGGTGTCTCTGTTTCTGTGTCTTGTTGGATTGGGGCCCACCCACCCACCCTAATGGCCCCGTTGTAACCTGATTACAGCCGCAGAGGCTGTTTCCAAATAAGGTCTCATTCACTGGTACTGGGAGTTGGGATTCCATCGTTGGGAGAACACACGCAGCCCAGCACGTAACAGTGGGCTTTGGGTGGAGAAAGGATGTGGGTGGCTCTGGAAGCCAGCACACAGCAGGGACGTGCATCGTTGTGCCGTTACCGGACCCGACGGCTGCTTGGTACGAAAGGCGGGACAGCTAAGCGAGCGGGCTGAGAGCAGCAGTGACAGCAGCCTGCTGGCGTCTCCGGTGCTGGGAAAGAAGTCGGCATTTGGGGGAACGAATCTGGTCGTAAGGGACAAGTCTGATGACAGGGGACAGAGTTTGAGGGTTACCGTAGGCATGAGATCTGCACCCCTGCTGCGCGGCAGTCCGGGGGCCACCTGACTCTGGACCCATTTGCTGTCGTCAGCTCCAGTCACCGGACTTGCTTTCTGTTGCTCAGACCCTCCAAAGGCTCCCTCCGCTCAGGGCCTTCGTAATTCTGTCCCTCCACGTGGAGAAACGTCTCCTTTCAGCCTCTGCCCGCGGCCGGCTCCTTCCTTTCCTTCGGGTCTCAGACCAAATCTCTGTCCCTAAGAGAGGCCCCTCGCCACCAGCCTGCTGGTGCCCCCCACCTCCTCCCACCCCCACCTTCATTCCCTTCACCTCACCTTGAAATGACTTCCTCGTTACTTTCTTGTAATCTCTAGTTCTGTCGTTTATTTGCAATCGCCTGTGTCCCGTTGCATGAGTTTCCTTTTGCTACGGAACAACCTGACCACAAACCTGGCAGCTTCAGACAACCCCCCTTTGGCACCCCATGGTTAGCTGCGGGCCGGTTCCTCAGGGTCTCCCACAGCTGCAGTTCAGGTGTTGTTTAGGGCTGACGACTCACCTGAAGGCTCCACCAGAGACGGGTTCCTGGGCCAGCTCGCGAGGCCGTTGGCACAATTCAGTCCCTTGCAGCCTGTCAGACTGAGGGCTCCGGGCGCCTGCGGGTCGCCCTCTGGTCCTTCTCGGTTGTCTGTGGAGGCTGCCCTCGGTTCCTTGATGTAGAGCTCCCTAACGTGATCACGGGCTTCATCACATGTCCCAAGGGAGTCTCCCAGCAAGATGGACGTTACAGTCACGTGCCATGTAGTCACAGAAGTGACATCCTGTCACCTTTGCTGTATTATCTTGTTGAGGAGCAAGTCAGTAGGTCCTGCCTACACTCAAGGAGTGGGGATTACACAAGGATGCTATGGTACCACGAGGTGAGGGTCACAGAGGCCACCCCAGAAGCTGTCTGCCACGCTCACCAGGAGAATGAAAGTTCCCTGAAAGGAACTCCTGTTGTTCAACACTCTATCCCTGTCCGTAATCAGTGCCACGTCCAGGGTGAGTGTCCAATGAAGGTGCACTGCAGGAAGAAAGAACGGACGGAAGGTGGGGAGAGAGGGGGCAGGGGCAGGGAGGGGGAGGGAGGATGACCCGCCTTTGCCCGCAGGGACCCTCAGGCAGTGGCTCTGGGCTGCCACACAGACCGGTCCTCCCACCCGGCGTCCTTTCCCTCCCTCTCACATAGTCCCTTGCCGACCAACCTGGCTGTGGACACCTCACTCTTGGGGTCTCAATTAAAATGTTGCCTTTTCCCGGAATCCTGTCCCGGCCCTTACAACCTGATGGCTGTTCTCCTGCCTTCGTGCTCTCCCATAAGCTTTTGTTTAGACCTCTGACACAGTGTGGAGCAGGAGTCTGTAAACTGCAGCCTGCAGGCCAAATCTGGCCTCACCCTGTTTTATAAATAAAGTTTTATTGGAGTACAGTTATACTAATTAGTTTGTGTATTGTCTTTGGCTGCTTTTATGCTAGGAAGCCAAATTAAATAGTTGTGATAGAAAATATGGCTGGCAAAATCTAAATTATTTACTATCTGGCCCTTTAAACAAAAAGTTTGCCAACTCCTAGTGTACAGTATTTATTGCAGTTTATGGTAATAGACCATTTATTTATTTTTCCCCACTAAACTCTGAGTTGCTCAAGGCAGAGACCATGCCAGTCTCGTCAGCACTTAGTACAGCACCTGAAACTTAACGGTCAAGACGTATTTGTTGAATGAATGAATGATAAATGATGTATCAATCAGAAAAAGAAACAAATGGAAAAACTCAAATTATAATTAGTCAAGGCAGGTTGATTTACAAAGGGACTATTTCGGAAGTGTGAGTGTGGTTCAGGGAGTCAGGACTAGAAACAGTAGATCCGGTGCCACCCTTGTGCCAGAAATGATGACAGGATGATAGCGTCCTAGAAACAGGAAACGGTCAGTCGTGAGGACGCGTCCTGACCTGTGGTGGAGACAGGCTCTAACCTGGGGGACCCCTTCCTCCCCCCGCGTCTGCTCAGTCTTAGAGATACAGAAGGGCACAGGAGCCAGCGCGGGTCAGCCTCCCAGGGTGGGGAAAGGTGGAGAGCGAATCAGTGAAATCAAGGCCAGAGCGCCCTCCCCAGCTTTCTCTTCTTTAATGGTGGTCAACACAGTTTCAGGCTGGGCTATTTTCCTTCTGGCCCCTCTTTGCCCGTTCCTGAGCAGGAGTCCCCAGATGGAGCTCCAGGATCTTGAATGTGAGTGCACCACGCCATCTGAAGGCTTGCTTAGGGTCCGGCTGCCCGTATCCTCAGACCCTTCACTTCTCTGTGCATCCCACCAGGGCCCTGCTGTCACCATGCCACCACAACACATTTCCTCCCCATCTGCTCCGAGAGGTGCTCTCCGAGTTCCTGCTCTTATGGCCCTGTCAAATCTCTGATTGCCTACTCTGTGGAATCTAGACCACGTCTCTTCACATTTAATGTTGCACGTCCTTACACTGTTCTCTAATTATCTTGAAGTCTCAGTCCATCTCCTCAGCTAGATTCCATGCTCCCCGAGGGCAAGAAACAAGCCATATTTTTTAAAAAGCCAATCATACCTCCACTTCTGAATCATCTCACTATCAGTAGCTAGCTGGGGGTGAAAATTTAACCATGCCAAATGCTATTTAGAAAGTCCTTCCTTACACATTTTACCCCTTGAGCCTCATGATAATTCTGTAGAGCTGGCATTTTCTATCATACTTTACTAAGGTCTCAACAACAATACCAACAACAGGAGATCGACAAAGTTAAGTGACTTTGCAAAGTGACACAGCTAATAAGTGAGGAAGAGAGGACTCAAGCCCACATCTCCTGGTTTGCAGCTGAAGCCCCTTTCTTCACACCGTGCTCATGGCTTCACGAGGGGCTGTTTTTACTGCTCCCCCTTCCCACGTGTGCCTCAGCAAAAAAGAAATTTTGCAGGAATGCCACTGAATGAGTCAAAAGAAGGGTATGAATATACATGTGCCAAGATAGGGACAGTGGCCTGCCCTATAACATTTTTGCTTCATTTTTTCCAATGTTGTTTGGAATTCCTCTTCCTTTTCCACCCCACCCAAGGTATCAAACAGATGTGAAAATACCCCAAAGCTGCACATCCAGTGTTGGTTTATGATTCATGATTGGGATGGGGAAAAATAATGCAGGAGATTACCATGGTGATGCCTGTTTAAAGAGATGATGAGCAACCTGGCAGAAAGCAGACATGAGCAATAAAGGCAAGAAAGCACTCCTGCCTGGACTTTGCAAAGGGGCTCAGCACGCCCACTGGCCCAGACCTCGCTGGGCAGCAGCATAGGACATGTGCCATCTTGGCTGTCTTGGGGAAGCAGTGAAGCCACCAGGATAGGAAATCATGTCCTATTCTAATTATTTATTTCCTTTCAGTCAGCAGCTAACCTGACACAGTAGGAAGTGCTTAGACTGTAGTTGCAAATGGGCAGCATGATGTGACTGAAAAAAAATCGCCTTTGCATCTAGAGGTCCCAAGATCACATCCCAGCTTTTGCCACTTACTGGTTGTTTGACCTCATGGCAGGTTGCTTTATCGGCAAAGTCTTCTAAGCTGGGGGGCGAGGCTGGGGGCAACTAAATTTCAGTTTCCTCATTGGAAATAGGGTAATAATAGTACCTGCTCCATGTGATTACTGTCTGGATAAGAGAGGATAAACATGAAGTTTTTAGTACAGTGCCTGGTGCATAGTTGGGGCTACCAATAGCAACTCTTATTAAGGCTGATCTTCAGTGTTTTTGTCTGTTGAAGGATAAGAACACCTTCCTGACTCATATGTGTTGTATTTGTCGGTGTAGACTGTTGTAACAAATAGTCCCCAAATTTCAGTGCTAAAGAGTTATTTCCTGAATATGTCTGAGTCAAATGTGAGTCAATAGGGAGACAGGGGAGGGAAGGTCTCTGTTTCATGCAGTCACATTCTGCCATCCCGGGAGTCCTCCCCTGGACCTGTTGAAGCCAACCCAAGATGAGGACAGAGAAAGAATGCAGGAGCTTGGGCAGGAGGCTTTAAGACTCAGGCTTGAAGGCAGCATATATTGCTTCTGCCCACGTCACACGGAGAACTCAGGTACCCGGTTACACCTCCCTTCCGGGGAAACTGAGAGATGTGGTCTGTCTGTGTGTACCAGAAAGGGGGTCATAGTTTGGTGGACAACCTGCCAGCCTCTGCCACATGTTCAATGAATGTTACCCACTATTGTGATCAATTCAACGCCAGGGTGAGTCCCATGGTGTCCTAAGCCCTACTTAGAGGGATGAGCAGCCCTAGTTCCCCTCTTACTCCTCAGAGCCAGAGAGAAGGGCTAGTTCTCACCTCAGCCCTACACTGGCATGGGTGCCTTGGGTCCCTGGGAGCCATCAGTGACCAGAACTACAAGACGGAGAGTCTCCAGGGTGGCAGACAAGCCTCGGACAGAAGGTGTGAGAGTCTTGTGAATGTAGTTCCATTGTTCCCGGTAAATTAAGCATTGGAAGATGGTTTTCCAGAAAATAATCACGTACACGAGGAGATTAAACAACATCTTATTTAAAACAAAATGACTGGATCAAAGAACAAATAAAAGAAGCGATTAAAAAATACATAGAAACTAATGACAATAAAAATACAATATATAAAAATTATTGGTACGCAGTGAAAGCAGTAATAAGAAGGAAATTTATATCATGACAGGCCTATCTTAAGAAATAAGAAAAATCACAAGTAAATGTCCTAACATCCCATCTTAAAGAACTAGAAAAAGAAGAACAGAAGATGGCTTTCTCTTCCATCTCTCTATTTTTTTTTTTTTTAAAACAAACCACTCCAAACCTTAATGGCTTAAGACAACACTCATTTTAGTCTTCTCTGTCACAGTTTCTGGGGGGAGGAGTTTAGGAGTGGCTTAGCTGGGCGAGCTGGCTCAGATTTTCCTAAGTTGTAGCCAGATGGTCGCTGGAGCTGGAATCTCAAAGGTGTCTGCACTTACGTGCTTGTCCTCTTGGTTAGACACATTCCCAGGGCCAGGGCTGGAGCAGGGGGCTCCTCAGGCACCTCTCTCCCCCTCCCGGCCCCTCTCCCTTCCCCATGGCCTTCTGGTCTTTCCACCCGGCAGCTCAGGGCTCCAAGAGCAAGAGCTCTGACCAACAGCGAGGCAGTCAGCTACTGTCTCTTCTCATTGAGCCCCACAAGTTCTGCATCAGTCCGGCCACCACCTTATTCGTCCAGCCAGTCCCAAAGGCTTGCTCAAGTTCAAGAAAAGGGGGTTACACCCCACCTCTTGATGACAGATGTGTCAAAGAAACCACTTGCAGACATGTTTTAAAACCAGCCCACATCTAGATGCGATAATGGCATCTCCATCCAGGGTCACCCTAGGTGGACCAAGCCTGCAGGTGCCTCAGACCTCATCCCAGGTTGAGATGCCTCAGGGTCAAAGCTGAAGGCTGAGAGGAGCCTGGACTGGGACGATGCAGGGTAGGGAAAGAGGGGCACATGAGGTCACACAGCCCCTTCTCCGTGTCAGTTTATTTAATTCCCGTTTTTAGCTAAGTGTTTTTGCAGTCCAGGCTTTGTACCTGTCACCATCCCAAGGTCTGCACGTAGAAGGTGACGTAAAGCGTGGAGGCTCAGAGAAGTTAAGTAGACTCACCCAGCTGGGAGGGTGCGGTAGACCGATACTTGAACCCTGACCTGTCTTGCCTCAAAGCCCACACGCTCCCTGACCTTCTCCCTGGCATTCTGGCAGTTCGTGTGTGTAGGGTGGTGTAGCGGGTGATACCATGGAAGTAGGTGTCATAGAAATGTCTTGAGGGAGAAGCAGCGTGAGAGCCACTTGTGGCACTGCCACCTTACTAACCAGCCCCAGAACTTCTTTCCACCTGCGGGAAGATAGCGGGCCAGCTGAGGCTCTTGAGGAACCCTAGGATTCACCTCTAGGCACAGAGTTTGGGGTGTGGAAGTCAGCTGTTCTTGGCACACTGAAGTTACAGAGTATAGAGGTCAGGTGGGTATGTAGTTCAACTTATTATAATCACAGTGGCTGCCATGAGTGAATATTTAACCGGTGTCAGGTAAATGCTGTGCGTGCATTATCTCACTTAACCCTCATAAACAGTCTTGTGGTCAAGGTTATCCCCCCCATTTAGTAGACAACTGAGTCTCAAGAGATAAAGTGAATGGCCCTGAGGTCGCTCATTAAGTAGCAGGCCAGGGACTCAAACTCAGGGCTGCTTGCCTGTGAAGCTCAACCTCCCAGACATTGACTGTGCTTCTGGGGCAACCCCACAGTCCCCACCCCAACCGCACCCCCAAGTCCTCCACATCTCAGCAGCGCACTTTGTGCCCCTTCCCATAATAAATATTAATTGAAAATATTGATGCTGAGATTCCATGCTGTGTCCCAGTAATGAAACCCTTAGTTGCATTGTCACATTCACAACTGTCAAGGTCCCCGAACAACCATCCCAGTTTTGCCAGGTGGTGAGAAGAACACTCAGGTGTTGGGGAGCACACAGACTCCTGCGTTCTGGCGCCTAATCCTGCATGAACAGCCTTCTGTCTTTCCCTGAGCAGTTCTGGCTCTTCTTGTACCAGCGCTCAGCTTAGCCTGAGAAGCCCAAGTGCTGCCTCTCTCCATCATAGGCTAGAGCTACAAAACCACTCTGCTATTTTGGGGAGTGGCACACTAGGTGAGGAGGGCGCGGCCTCCCGAGGGAGGTTGCTCAAGGACCCTCTTGTCTTTTATTTCGATATTATTTCTGATATCAGAACAGCATTCCCTCCTCAAACTTGATTTTTCCTCATGCGAAGTGCTAGAATCAGAACAGCTTTCTCTATTCTTTTTATGCAACTGTGGACCTCAAAGTTCTTATTGAGACATGATCGCAGGACAAGAACTTTAGGACCTGATTAGGAAAACAAAAGAAGTACAGTAGTCCCCCCTTACTACAGGGGATACGTTTCAGGACCCCCAGTGGATGCCAGAAACCACGGACAGTACAGAATCCTGTGTATACTATGTTTCTTCCTAAACATACAGCCATACCTTTTCACTTTTAAAGGAAGCACTTTACGGCTTCTCTTAGTCTTATCCAAATTGTCATCATCATCACTCTCGTGCTTTGAGGCCCTTATTAAGTAATACAAGTGTTGCTTGAACATAAAGCACTGTGACTTCATGACAGTTGATGTGATAATCGAGTCGGCTACTAACTGACTAACAGGTGGGGAGCTTTGCAGAGTGGATACTCTGAGGGACGATGCACGTCTTGAGCAGACAGATTGGGAAGGTGTGAGATTTCATCACACTATTCAGAATTTAAAACTTATGATTTGTTTATTTCTGGAATTTGTCATTTAGTATTATATTTTTCGGACTTCAGTTAGCCTTGGGTAACTGAAACTGCAGAAGGTGAAACTGTGGATACATGGGAACAACCATACCAACATTTGGATGGAGACCCATCACCAGGAAATGGCCTCTTGGTACCTAAGTGTTCTGGAAGAAAGCAAAGTCAGTTCACAGATCCCTTGTTGAAACTCCAACTTGGCCAAAACGCTGAAACATTTCTCATAAAGAATGCATAGTAAATAGGAATTAATTTTTTAGCATTCGTTATTAAGAAATGTAACATTATTTGTTGTCCTTCTTTGTGTCCAGTCTTCTTAGATCATTTTGTGAACACAATATTTATACAGTTGTTCACAGGTTCATTCTGGACTTTGCTTTTTCCCTAACCCTGGTTTTCTACCCCGTCATGGTGCTCCCTTTTCCCCAACATCAATACCATCATAATATTTCCATGGCAAATTTTTTCTCTTTGGGGCCATTTTCAGGAGCTTAAGCCTACAAGCTGAGGCAAGAGAAATCCATGTAGCTCATTACCTAATGTATGAGATTAATACATTATTCTGTGCTAGGCACATATTCTGCCATGTTGGGCTAAGGGGTTTGATGAGGTATGGTCTTTGCCTTCACGGAGTTTGCAGACTAGCTAGAAAATAGACAGGTACCTAGCCAGGGACCAAAAGAATCTTGCATCTGGTATAAGGGAGGTGGGATAGAGTGGCACGTGTGATCTTAAAATACAGAGGTTATCTGGCTTCAGCCATGGGTGGATGTAAGATAACACCAGGAGTCAGTATCTTTTCATCTCTTGACTCTGGGAAGCTCTCTCTTTGTGGTGGTAAGATGGCTTCAGGCGACACTGAACTGCTTAGCAACTCCAGGGGAGAGAAAGCTGCTAGGAATTAGAATCATGCATGCATTCCTAAAACCATCACTGTGATCAGAGGAAGTAAAGATGCTCATAGACCTGACCTGGATTAGGTGTCCATCTGTGGAGCTGGGACAAGGGGTCAGCCTCACTCACAAGACATGGTCTAAGAGTTGGGGGAAGGGAGCTTCCAAAGAAAAATTTGTGACCTAATGAAGGGGCAACAGAAGCAAGGCAGTTACATATAACAGGGTTCTACTACACACATAATGGATAGCTTATTCCATACAATATCCTTAAGTTTAGTTGGGCCTGCTCAGGGGGATATCATCAGTCATTGGAATTGCCTTCTCCATGACAAGCAACATCCCTCCAGTCCAAGCCAGTCTGGGTTGAATAGACCATAAATGTAACCTGCAAAAATCTGACCCAACTTTGCTCTTTGTTGCAGTGACCTGGACAGAAATAATATCACCAGGATCACCAAGATGGACTTTGCTGGACTTAAGAACCTCCGAGTCTTGTAAGTAGTGCATGACTCTTCAAAACATTTTCATTTGCAGCTCTTCAGCCTTGTAAAACTGTTTCCCTGCCCTGACATCACACCCCCAAGCACTGAGCCACAGGAATTGACCATCCTGCTGCAGAAAGCCCTTCACTGGTGTGTCCAGGTTTTCACAGGTGTCTCAATGCTGCTGGCTAGGCTGGACCGATGGAAGAGGTCAGTTCCAGTGACAGGGAAAACAGAAGGCCGTGCACAAATACATCAACGTGCCCAGCTTCTAGGATGACAGCAATGTCAGGGTGACTAACTGTGCTTCCCTTCCGAAGAGATTATAATTTCTTCTCCAGCCTGTGCATTAAAAGAGCAATCAAGACAAAAGTTATTCATCTTCTTGCTTAATGAAGAGGAGTGGGGGATGGAGGGAGAGAGTCAGACTGGGTCAGAGCCCTTGCTCAATACCACAGCTGTGCAGATGGGTAGCAGAATTTGAGACGGGCGTTGGTGGAATGAGGGAGCAAGAACTACCAGGTCTCATTGCTAAATACTGAGCACCCATCTCTAAGTCTGTGAGTGATAAGTGGCCCAAATGCTGGTCCGCTGGCTTTCAGAGGTGCAAGAGAGATGCAATTGGACCTTCTGTCTTTCCTTGCTCAGAAGTTGATTACAGCCTGTAAGTGCCATCTGGGCAGTTTGGTCACTGCTTTGGTGTTAGTTTTGTCACGGAATCTTGGCTGGCACATCTTTACTAGAAGCAGCAGCTAAAGTCTTGGTATCTGAAGCCACCTCCTTCTGTTTGCTAATAGCCCTTAATAACACAATGAATTTTGTTTTAAGGACAGGAAGTACCAGGTTCTGGTCCTGAATCGAAGCTAACTGTCCATGCGAGCCGCCTTGGGCCTCAGTTTTCTCATCCACGACATAGGGAATGAATGGCTTGTTACTTTGCTAGAGCTACTGTAAGCAAGTATCACAAACTGAGTGGATGACATAACAGAAATTTATTGTTTCACAGTTCTAGAGGCCAGAAGTCCGAAATCAAGGTGTTGGCAAGGTGGGTCCTTTTTGAGAGGAGAGGGTGTGGTGTAGGCCTCTTTCCTAGCTTCTGGTGGCTCAGGAGTGCCTTAGGTTGTAGGTGGTTGTCTTCTCCCTGAGTCTCGTGTCTGTCTCTGTGTCCAAATTTCCCCTTTTTAGAGTCATATTGGGAATACAGTCATATTAGAAGTGGGAAAAATTTTTTTTTGCTGGTCATGTTGGATTAAGGCCCACCCTAATGCCCTCACTTTAACTTGATTACCATAGACAAAACCTTATCTCCAAAAGAGGGTTGAATTTGATAGACTGGAGGTTGCGACATCAACTTAACAAAGTTTTGGAGGGATACGATTCAACCCATAACAAATAAAATGCCTTCTAACTCTTATACGTGCTCATATAACGCTTACGGTTTTAACAGCTGCATGAACAGCCTGTTCGTTCTCACTGCAGCTTGTAGAGTGTTACGTATATAACGTTGTTTTTCTGATTGAGAAGTAATCGTGGTGATGATGATGATGGTGTAACCAAGACACATGTGGCCCCTCCCACGACCAAGCTCTGTGTCGCGTAGTTGTTAACCCCTACCTACCCAGAGGAAGCAGAGGCCCAGGTCGGTTAAGTGGCCCCAGCTCCACAGAGCAGGTAACTGAAGGAGGAGGAATCAGAACCCAGGAGGTGTGCTTTCCAACCCCCATGCAGTTCCACTGTTCATGTGCAGTGTGATTCTAGGAAGTTTAGGAAACCAAGAAGGTAACTGTCCGCCTGTTCCGGAAATGCTGCGTTGGTGTGCAGGTGGCTCCGAGTTTCCCTGAGCACGCTGGGATCTGCATGCTGGGCCTCCAGCTGGTTCATGCTCTCTCCTTGACGTGTTCTCCCGCCTTTGGCCAGTACTCTGTCCTCTCTCCATCCGCAGGGGTGGACCCCCCTCTGCCAAGCCTTGCTTTTGCTCTAAAGCAGTCATGTGTCTGTCAAATGCCTGGCACGTTTGACAAGCGTGTGTGCATCAGAATTGAGGTTTGGGTAAGAGTGGGAGAATTCTGGGGCTCAATTTTAGGGTGATTTTTTTTTTGAGGAGACACTGGTAGTAAACACTTAATTGCAGGCCATTTGCCAGCTTAAAGAACAGACATTTTAGCTTCTCTCTTTCATTTTTTTCCCTATTTCTAACCCCTGGATCTGTGGAATATTTCCTTCCATACAAGTCAGAAATTTCACCTAATGCTTCATTATCTAACAAATATTTTTTTTTATTTTACCATTATATCAGAAAAACTAATAAAATTTCCAATTCCCAGGTCTGCTTTCTGCAAATAGAAAGTTGAAAATAATCACCAACGATTGTATTCATACTTTTGGATGGTCTGTAACATTCCTTTGACTATAGTTTATGCTTTCAGTTAATTGGTCCATTCTTATTTTGATAAACAATGCCAAAACCCTCTATCTTTCTCCACTTTATCGACTCTATTAAAATACTGTGTTTCGCTATCTTTCTTATCAACTCGAAGACAGTCCCATTCAAGTGGCGCTTTATGACTGGGAAGGGGCCTGCCGGGCAGGAGAGCTGAAGAGCTTGCTGAGAAGCGCCCGGGAAGCGTCCGGACTCGGGCGTCCCGCCCTCAGTCTGCTGTTTAGCGGAGTGACCTAGACGGCATCTCTTTTGAAGCTTTCATCACGCCTTGGCACGTTCCCTGTATCTATTTCTTATTTACAATTTATAGTGAAGACAAGAAAGACTCGAGAGTCTTGAATAATTTGGGCTTGCCACCCATTTCCAAGCAGAACTGTTAACATGGTGCCGGGAGCCTCGGCCTCGTTCAAAGGCAATGTTCGCCCAGTAAAGTGCATTTAAAGAGAAGACACAAGGATTGCCCATATGGGGTAGGAGCAGGAAAAGGTCTCTTCTGGTGATATCACTTGTTTTCTCAGGAGTCTGTTGCAAGAATTCTGCAATGCCCACAATATGGGAAAACAGCTTTATCCCAAATGGGGTTCATAAAAGAGCTAAACTCCACCCAGCCATCATCACATGGGGGCGATTTCCGATTCTGATCCGGTGTTAAAAGTACAAAAATAACAGTGCCAGAAGAGCTGAAAATGAGCACAGTCTGTGTCCTTCTAACTCAGAACAGCCTCAAGCCAGAGACAGTCCAGCCCTTCCTGGATCCCCTGACCTTCCGCATCTGGTCAGTAAAATGAGAAAGCCATGGCCATGGCTTTAGCACAAGCTCCTGAACTACCGTATTTTGCTGTGTATAACGTACTCCCATGTATAATGCACACCCGCGTTTTTGGCTCAAACTTACAGGGAAAACATCTTTTATTTTAATTTTTTTCAAAATTTTATTTGTTTATATTTAGGTACTTGCTTTTGTATTATAAAGGAATTTTAGCTTTTTTTTTTTTTTTGGTAGTTCCCTGGCTGAGAATCGAATGCAGAGCATTTATTTTTTAACATATTATGGTAAAAGAAATTTTATGTAACAAATAATTACAAAACACAAGAATAGATACAAGTTACAAGAAATTTTATGGATAAACATTTTTTATATATAAAAAACCCAATTATGGTATTCCAGGGTATTATTTTGCATACAGATATTATTATTGATTTCTAGAATTACACTTTTAACTCATAAGCATAAATAAAAGAATTAAAAACATTTACATAGATAACGGAAATTAGTACTACCCATGTATATAACGTGTCTTCTTATTTTCCCCTCACAAATGTGGGCACAAAAGTACTCATTATACACAGCAAAATGTGGTACATCTCAGCCTAGAAGTCTAAGTGGGAGGTTCACAGCTCATCAATTCATTGATTCATCAAATATTGATATTTGTTGAGCCTTTAAGTGTCAAGTATTAGACTGGACTCTGATAGAACTAGAAGGGACCCTAGGCAACTTATCAGCCAGGATTCCAGCAGGAAAGCGATGACACTCACACAGGACAAACGACGAGAGCTAAATAAAGGCTTATTTGTGGAAGTGTAGGCAAGGTTAAGAGAAACCGAGAAGAGGTGAAGAACTTCCCTGGGACTAGTGACAGTAGGCCTCTAGGCCTTGAGGAACTGTGGGAGGAAGTGGTTACCCTAGCAAAGGTAGGGGCTACCTGACAGGACCTGAGGTCTTAGGTAGAGGGATGCAGTCAACCTTGTGTGGCGGGGACGGAGCTGGCAATAAATCTCACAATCTCACTCACTGTCCTTTCACCCTCTGATCATCTGCTGGTGACTCCCATTGGCTTAGCCCAACAGGAAGCCCAAGTCAGGGAATACGAAGCCGGTAATTTAACCTCCTAGGGCCTGAGCAAAGTGGGAAGGGGGCAGATACCTACACAGATATACACGTATTTGCATTTCTTCTCCCCTTTCTGAAAGAAGCGAGCAGTGTTAGATTCATTAGTACAGACCTAAGAGATTTATCAAGGGAGGTTGGAGTTTGACTCCTTCAGAAACCCAGAGGGGCTGTGACACTCAGCCACCCTAGTGTTGCTCCTTGGTGTAATTGGGAAGTGATGACAACAAGCCCTGTGACGGATTGATTGGTAGGAAAAACCGAGCTGAACAAACCACTCGTCACTGGTACTGAACTGCATCCCTGTTTAGCAAGATGTGCTGGTGTGAGTCTATTAGCATTCCTAGGCCCCCCTCGCCATATGGCGGGCGGAAAAGGAAGAGGCGGGGAGGAAAAGAGCATCTACTCCAGATCCTGGGTGAGCGAATGTGCACGCTTTCCTTCACTTTCATTTTCACAAGGACTCACGAGATGTTTTAATTTTTTCAATTTTACAAATGAGGAGACTGAGTCTTAGAGAAGTTGACTAGATAGCTGAATGTCACCTCATCAGCTGGTATGAAGACAGGGAAGTGATTCTAAACCAAATCTGGTGAGTGCACCAGACTGAGTGTTGTAGAGTCCGTCCTAGCTAGCCGTGTGACTTTGTACAAATAATTTCTCCTTGGACAAGTCTCTTAGCCTCTCTGCTCCATGGTGTCCATATATGTTAAGTGAGGACACTGTAAGAGACCAGCCTACAGGGACCAGAAGTAACATAAATGTGTGAATCAGCGTGTATGAGGACTGGCAACTGGGGAGCCCGTGTGCCCTGCCTGACCCATACTCATTTCTGGCCAATTGTTGATATTTGGAAATGGGAAAGCTGATTTTTCAAAAGGAATTTCGCGTGCACACGCATGTGTGTGTGTTTGAGAAGGAGAGAATTATTCTGATTTTTAATTGTCTGCAACAAATTTTCAAAAACGTAAAACATCGTTGAGCCCCAACAAAATGCCCCCATCACTCCAACAGTCTAAGTCAGAAACTACATGTGTCCTGGACTGGACTTCTCCTTGATGTAAAATGAGCATGTGCTGTGGCTCAAAGTCCTCTTTAGCTTTTCACCCATTCAGGAAGCCTATGAAGTGAGTTTGGCAACTGTGTCAGGGCTGGGAGTATGACGAGGAGCCGACGGCCTTACCTTCTGGTCCTTAGGCACAGTGGGGGCTAGACTGGGACGTAAACAGAGGCCCGAGTGTTACGCCTAGCAAGTGCAGGGGGTTATGGGACATCTCAGGGGTGCAGGGCTGTCGTGGAAGGAATCCTCCTGAACGGAGAGCTAAGCCTCCCCTAGGCTCCTCTGCCCTCCTTCCTTTCCTTCCCGTGCTTCTCTTCCTGCCTAATCCAGAGGAACCCTTGGGCCTTCCTAACTCCACCCTCCAAAGAAACATCCTTCAGTCAGAACTGTATTCCCACTAGGTCCCACTCAGCCACCAGGGTCAGTCTCTGCTGGAAACTATGCAGTTTCATTGCTTCCCTTCCCACCACCCAGCTAATCCATTTTAAGTTGCCCTTTTTTTTTTTTTTTTAAGTTAGGGAAACAAATGTGTCATTGTATGCTCAATGCTCAGAATATGCCACATGCATGAACCAAATTCACTGAAGCAGAGTGCTTAGGTCTGTAATCACCTGCATGGAAGACTTCGGAGGTAGCAGAGCCACGGCTGGGGAGCCCTAGCTTTTGTGACCCTCAGCCTCATGTTGGAAGCAGCCAAGCCCTGGGCAAGGGAGTTCCTGGCACCAGGCTGGTTTTTCTTTGTCACCGGCAGTTGTCCAACAATAGCTTACCTTTTCTACTAGGTGACCCAGAGGCAGAGTGAACAGAGAAGGCCCTTCTCAATGAAGTATTTTTGACTTCTCGAGGGAGGGAGCTCCAAGGGAAGAGATGCTGATTATATGTGTGGTTTTTGTAAGAAGCAGCTTTTACCTCTTCCTTTTCTGTGAAACATCCTGCAGCGCTTAGGGGGACATTTGCTGAGAACGCTCTTAAAATAGAGGCATGGAAACCAATCTGTCAGGTAGAAGTGTGCAGGCGGAGAAACCCTGGTTACCGTGACACCAAGCTGGGATGTGAAATATCTTGTCCCACCATCCTGCTCTTGCAGGGACGGGTGGGGGGCCCCCAAGGGTCATGGCCGGCTGAGTGACCACCGCTGCGTGGCTTGAAGTCCAGCATGAGTGTCCCTGAGTCCCTCTTGCCCTTGACCATTGCTGTGTCTCTGGTTCTAGGCATCTGGAAGACAACCAGGTCAGTGTCATTGAGAGAGGCGCCTTCCAGGACCTGAAGCAGCTGGAGCGATTGTAAGTACAACACAACCTCCTTTCTTTAAAAAGAAAAAAAAATTAAATTGGCTTCACTGCGACCTTGCTAAAAAATAAGTCTCCAATGTTCAATGAAATGTTTGCTATTATATTTAAAGTGCATTGGATTTCATGTTACAGGGACACTGAGATTCACATAATACTTTTCCTTTAAAAGATGCTGGGATGGGCATCCGGGGCGGGTTTTGCTTCTTCCCAGCCTGGAGCTCTCTCCCCGCGGCGTCCGTGTGGGGCTGGGCGTGGCCCAAGCCTCAGCCTTCCCGCCCGGGAGGAGGGCCGCCCACAGTTAGTCCCCGTCGTCGTGCAAACCAGCGCTGGGGCAGCCGCCCTCCTCAGGCCTCTCCTCCTCCCTGCGCCCCTCGCCCCCGTCTCATGGCAGAGGGCGAAGTGGCGAAGTGGGCGAAGCCCTGGCCGCGCATGTGTCTCCTCCAAGTGAGCGTCAGCCTGTGTCGGGCAGCCCGCACGTGTCCGTGAGAGGAGACGTTGCCGGTGGTTGGACAACAGGCCGCCGTTCGGACTCCATCGGGACAGAGAAAAGCGGGCAGGACGGGAGCCGGATGGGCCCCGTGTGTTTGACTGATGAATGCTTTTGCAGAAAACTCTTAGGTCACTTTGATGAGGGGGCCGCTCAGATGGTTAAGTGGGCAGCTTCCCCTTTCCCCAGTTAATCACATCTGGCAGCTCACAGCATCTGGATATCTGCTTCCTGCCCTGTGAGCGGGGAGTGTCCCCAAGAGCACTTAGTCACTGGGTGGGCGGCTCTCTTCCACGCTTCCTTCCACACCCGGACCGACCTGACATTTCACCCTCCTTCCCTGCAGTCGGGTACGGGGGTGGGGGCTGCCACAGCTCATTGCTCCCCCAGATTACCTAGAAGGATGTTCCACATTCACCTGTTCTGTTGTCAGATCTCAGCCACAGAATTGGGCGTGGGCAAGGTGCAGCACCTGCCACCAACTCGTCAGCTCCGTGATGCATCTGGGGCATCGTGGGAATGCAAAGGGACGTGACCCCACAAAATCCTGTCCTCTTCCTCCGGCTGTGTGTGCTGTCTCACTTATTGCTCTCCTGTTGGTTTGAGAATATGACATTTATTTCTTATCAGTGAAAATAGTTATAAAAAATGATGCCTGTTGCCTCTTTTTATCTTTTTATTTTTAAGTTCCTTACAACTTAAAATTTTCTTATTTAGATCAAGGGGGAAAAATACAGGTATTTGTTGGAATTGGTTCCTTTGTATGAAATATTCAACATTTCTATGGAAAGATAAATATACGGTTCTCAGTGAAAAGGCTACCCCTTGCTTAGTCTTCTGATTAGAAGGGTAAATAAATTTCCAATTCATTAATTTCGCGGTTGTTGGGAGGGAACTAATTGAGTATGTTGGACATGCTAGGAACTGTGCCAGTATTTTATATGCTGTTACTTTATTCCCACAAAATTCCTGTGAGGTGTTATTACGCTCATTTTGCAGAGGAAGAAACAGAGGCCCAGGGAGATGAAGCCAAAGAATTGTCAGGGGGGAGCCAGAATTCAAAGCCATGTCTGTCCGACATCAAAGCCCACATCCTCTCATACTTCTGTGCTGCAGACAGTAGATGAAGTGTGATGTTTAGCAATGGCCCTGCAAATAGCCTCTCACATACCCATTTAGCTCCAGGGAATATCAGGGGAATGTTCTGGCCAAGACACTTTTCTTTGGCTTGGTGAAAATGGCTGAAATACCATGTGTGTCTGGGGGACTTAGGGGATTACATTTGCAGGGTCAACCTGTCTATTTCTCTACTTTGGCTGTTAGGAGGACAAGGCTAGCTGTTGTGCTAGATAAACTGTCACGTCTCATGGCTTAACCCTGTGAGAGTCTACTTCTTATTCATATCAAACCCAGTGAGGGCATTCCCGGTTGCTGGGCCTCCTCCTCCAAGGGGAGACTCAAGGACATAAGTTCCCTCCACTCCTCAGATCTGCCATCCTTAAATCTTGACTTCCAAGGTACCAGTGTTTGTCTTCCTCAAGCCAGTAGAAGGGAAAACAACATGAAGGATTGATTACACATGCAGGATTTTTATAGACAGGTATACCTTCTAGGTATACCTGTCATTTCTACATTTATATACCTTGGGCTAGAACTCAGTCACAGGAAGTTTCTGGGGAGGTTAGGAAAGGTCATCGAGGGCTATGCCTGGGAACGAGAGGAAATAGGCTTAGTGAACAGGTAACCCGTCTCTTACTTAATATTGTAAGCAAGCTGAAGAAGTACTTGGTCAGAAAGGAGAATGAGAGTAGGGGCAACTGACTCACCTGGGTAGTCCTACCTTCATTTAAGGCCTTTCAATGTCAGCGAGAGACAGTTACATTATCCTGACCAGTGTTCATCTGGTTTTAGGTACTCAGTCTGCCCCTGAACAGACTGAGAGCTATAGAATGGGCAAATACACTGTATTTGCTATTAACAACTGAAGAAGTAGATGTCTAGGGATTCAGTCTCTAGCTGACATTCCTGATGTACCTCATCTCTGTCTCTGTATTTGGTAGGCGATAACTCTCTATTGGTCATATTCTGAAATGCAGGCTGGAAATTATTTGGGTTTTGATAATTCATTTTTGTTGTGTTTATTTTCATTAAAAACAGTCATTATTGGTTTGTTCTCTTGAGCCTTAAAGGGAAAAGGGAGAAAAGCTATCCTGCAGGTCTCAGAATTCTCTATTCCTCCATGAAAGGATCCTGCTCCAGACTGAGTTAGGCACCCCTTCTATCATCATACCTGATTGTCCCTGTCACAGCACACCATATTTTAGTTCCCCGTTTGCCTGATTGTCTTTCCCAAAAACTATGAGTATGTTGCGGTCAGCAATCATGTTCCATTTAGCTCTTAATCTCAAAACCTTGCATAAGGCATGATATTAAGTGCTTGTGGAATTTTTATCAAATACTTGGTTCTTTTTTTTTTTTATACCAGTGGTTCAGAATTGGGACCAATTTTTCCCCCAGAGGACACTTGAAAATGTCTGAAGATATTTTGGTTGTCACAACTGGAGAATGCTACTGGCACGTAATGAGTAGAGGTCAAGGATGTTGCTAAACATTCTGCAATGCACAGGAGAACACCCACAACAAAGAATTATCCAGTCCAAAGTGTTAGTAGTGCTTAGGTTGGAAAATTTTACCATTTACCTATTACATGTCAGATAGCATCTTAGGCACCTGACATATGTCCTCTCATCTAACCTATACAACACTATTATAAAGTTAGAATTATCATGCACTTGACATGACAAAATATAAAATTCAAAGCATTGCCTTAGAAATACTGCTGCTAAAGATCTATACCCTAAATCTAATTGAGCTAGATTCACTTCTTGTTTCCAGAAATGGATAGGATAGAGGAATAAGTTAAATAAAACTAAAAGAAAACAAATCCTGTAGGTAGGACATTCTATAAGATAACTGCCCTGGTCTCTTCAAAAAGACAATGTCATGAAAGGTATCACACATGAAGATTGGTGTCACTCTATTAATAATAGATAAAATGGACTTTAAAACAAAAAACATTGTCAGAGATAAAGAAGAATATTTCATGACAAAGGATAAAGACATACATAAAGCAAACTTTGACAAAAGCTTACAACTGTAGAATAAAAATTCTTTTCAAACATATGAAATATTTTATCAAATACTGGTCTAGAAATCAGGTTTCAACGAATATCAAAGAATTAAAATCATATGGATTATTTTCTCTGACCATAATATACTTCTAAATAAGCTCTTAGAGAACATATCACTGTGGAAAATAGAAGATATATATTTCTGAATGTTATTAAACACACAATATGTGTGGATTGCAACCAAAGCCATGCTCAGAGGAAAATGTATAGCCTTTAAGCGATATTATTCAATTTATGGTATGTATTATATATAGTATATATTTAAAAAGAAGTAATGCCAAAATCTTGGTGAAAGTATCCATCTTAAGAAGCTAGAGAAAGAACAAAGTAGAAGAAAGGAAATCAATAAGAACAGAAGTATATGAAACACACACACACACACACACACACACACACACACACACATTTATATTAGAAAAACTCTAAAAAGCCAAACTTTCTTTCTTGAAACAATTAATAAAATTATTAAAACTGGCAAGACAGGTCAGAAAACAAAAAGGCAGAAGGCTAAATTATCAATATAAAAGATAAAATGAGGATTTTATTGTAAAATCCAACTGTGGATTTTACAAAAATTGAAATGATAAGAGCAGATTTTGAACAAATTTATTTCAGTGATTTTAGAGATTAAGTGAAATTGAGAACTGAAATGAGAAGGAATAGAAAGTCTGTATAGTTCTATGCCTATTCAAGAAATTAAGTCTTTAATTAAAACACTCCTACTCCTAAAATGTGGGCTTCACATAGTGACTTCCTTCACAAGTGCTGAATGCAAGGAGGAGGGGTAGACTAGTAAATACAATGCACTCTACCTGAGCCAAGTGATGAAGGTCAATATCAAAAGTGATGTCATGTTGATAGTATGTGTCTCTGATATGATATAATAAAAATAGCAGTTTACATCTATGATTTTCTCCTCAAAAAACCCTAACCATAGTCTAATGAGAAAAACATCAGACAAATCCCAACCGAGGGACATGCTAAAAAACACCTGGTAGTCCTCCTCAATGCTGTCCCTCTAAAACAACGAATGTCAAAAAGTGTCACAGCCAAAAGGAGCATAAGGAGATGTGACAACTAAATGTAATAAGGCATCCTGGATGGTATCCTAAAACAGAATAAAAAAGACAAAGGTTAAAAATTTAAGGGAATCTGAATAAAGTATAGACTTTAGTTAATAACATTATCAATATTGGTTCACCTTGGCCAATGTACTACACTAATGTAAGATATCAATAATGGGGGGAACTGGGTGTCGGGCATGGGAGATCACTCTGCATTATCTTCTCAACTTTATATAAATCTAAACATATTCTAATATAAAAAAATTATCTATAAAAAGATGGTGGCTGTGCCAAACGCTGTTTGAATTACAGATTTATAAAACAAATGTTACTGTTTTACACCAAAAATACACATAAAATTACTAATCTAGGTGGGATTCAGGAGCAAATAAATGTAATGGATTATGCTTTAAGAGAAATTGAAAACTGCAAAGAGAATATTTTTAAAAATCAATAAATAATGTAAAGGTAAAAAAAGATCTAAGAGAAAGTGAAAGAACTCAGTCAAGGAAGTTTGAACACATAATATGAGTCTCTGAGGAAGAAAACTAAAGCAATGGAACAAAACAAAACTAATAGTAATAAAAATTTCCAGAAATAAAAGATAATTTGAAGGTACATAATGAAAGAACACTGAATGCTTGGAAAAATAGAGCCTGAATGTTTAAAACCAAAACATACTCTAATAAAAGTATTGGATTTTAAAGGGGAAAAACCCCTTAAGCATTCATCAACTGGACACTTATAATGGAAAGAAAATCAGATTTCCAGCATGCTTTTGACACGAAAGTCAGAATACAATTGAATAACTTTTTAGGAAATAAACTGTGAACAAGAGAGTTTATGAGATGTGAACTAGAGCCATACACATATTCAAGTGTAACAACAACAGTCTGTTCTGAACATTCAGGAACTTGGACATCATAGTTCCCATGGAGCCCATGCTAAGGAATCTACCAGAAAAAAACAATTTCATACAACCAAAAGATGGGAGAGACATTGGCATAAGGACTGATACAGTCTCCACTTCCAAAAGTCCCTGGGAGTTCGGTGGGGACCTGTGACTGAGCTTTGCAATCGTGCTGTATATGAAAAGTACTGTGCTCTCCATTCTTGTCCTCTTTCCCTGTGCTGGCTGAATCGACACTACCCTGAGAACTTAACAGACAGAGAAACACTAAATGAAAGGATTCTGGGTCCCTGGTGACATGCTTTTGGCTATGGCATGAACAAGAAATAAACTTCTGTTATTTCAAAAGTAACAATGTAATTCATTCTATTAACAGAATAAATGAGAAAAGTCATTTCCTCTCCATAGATGAAGAAAAAAATATTTAATAAAATACAACACTAATACGTGATTTAAGAGCATTTAAAATATTAAGAATAAAATGGAACTCTTTTACGTAAAACATAAAACAAACATCATAGTTAGTGGTGAGATATTGAAATGTTCCTCCTGCAAGATGCTTGTCATGATTTCTATTCATATTAAATATTGTATTAGAAATCCTGATCCTGACAATGATAAAAGGAAAAGGGAGGGAGAAAAGAAGGGAAGGAGAGTGGAGAAGGAATAGGTAGAAGAATTGAAATAGAAGAAACATGCCATTATTTGCAGATGGCATGATTCAGTACATAGAAAATACAAAATAATCTGCATTTTAATTATCAAGATTCCTAAATTGATTCCCAGTGCCACTGGACATTTGATCAGTATGCCTCAAAAGCAAGATAACTTCTATATACCAGTGACAAATAACGAGGAAATTTTTTTAAATGATGTTTACAGTAACACCAAAAAATGTAATATCAACTTTGCAAGAACATAGCTTATGAAAGATATACAAGATCTTAACACAGAAAATGACAGTCATTACTGGGAGAAATGAAAGATGACTCAAATATAAAGACACATTATGTTCATGGATTGGCCAACTCCACATCTCGAAGATGTCAGTTCTCTCCAAATGGATATGTAGATTCAATGTCATCCTAACAAAAATGCTAATAGGTTTTTGTAGAAATTAAGATGATTCTAAAGTTTATATGGAAATGCAAAGGGCTAAGAAGAACCAAGACCATCTGGAAGACCCACATGTAGGACACTTGATTTGTGACAAAGGTGGGACTATGAAGCAGCTTGGAATGGATGATCTGTCTAATAAATGGTGATGGATTAATTGGATATGCATGTGGAAAACAAATTATCTCACCCCCTGCCTCATACCTCTCACAAAATCAGTTACAGGTGGATTTTAGATTTATACATGAAATATTAAATAGCACTTTTAGAAAATAACATAAAGTATCTTCATGGTTTTAGGATAGTTTATATTTCTTAAGCAGGATACAGAAGGCACTAAAAAATCACAACTAGGACTACATTAAAATAAATAACTTTTGTTTGTCAAAAGACATCAAGTGAGTGAAAAAACATCACAGAATGGATAAAGATATTGCCAGTGCATGTAATTGACAAAGGGCTTATATTGAGAATATATAAAGAACTCCTACAAATCAATAAGTAAAAGACAAATGACCCAGTAGAAAAATGGCTGAGCTTTGAACAGGCAATTTATTCAAGAGACCATCCAAATGACCGATGATCATGTGAAAAGATGCTCAGTGTGTCATTAGTCTTCAGAGAAACTTAAAACTCCACTGCCGTAAACACATAAACACTTGTACCCATCAGAATGGCCAAAACTTAGAATGTGTTTGAAGATGATGTGAAACAAACTACCTCTATCATAGACTAATTGATATAGTTACTCCGGAAAACTCTTGGGCAGTATCAACTAGAGGTGGACGTGCACATCCTTCATGACCTAGCGGCTCCATTCCTGGATATACACCCTACAAAAAGACACGAAAAGAGTGCTCATAGCAGCGCTCTTTGTAATAATCGCAAACTGAGAAAAGTGAAAATCTCATCAACATGAGAAAAAGTAGATTACAGATGAAAGCAATAATACCAAAAAACAGCTACATGTAACAACAGAAACAGAATGAGTGACAAAAGCCAGACATAAAAGAATATATATTACCTGAATCCATGTATTAATATGTAATAATCTTCAAAATAGCCAGAAATAACTGTATTAGCGGTCAGGGTAGTGTTTACCATTGGAAGGTTGTAAATGGAGGGGGTTCTGAGGGATTTTTGAGGAGTATCATCACCTGCTTCTAGAAGTGGGAAGATCTCTGATCTGTTCATTGGGGGCAGAACACTTCAAGCCCCACAATTTTGATTTGTACATTTTTCTATATAGCTGTTACACTTCAAAAAATAATTTATTTTGAAAAGAAACTGTAGGAGCAGATATAACAACCAAATTCAATGCATGCCTCTTAATTAAAGCCTGGTTTGATGAAATGAACATATAAATTAAATTTGGGGACAAATGGAGAAATGTGAAAGTGGACAGGATATCAGATGATGTTAGGGAGTCACTAATTTTGCTAAATGTGATAATGGTACTCTAGTTATGTAAGAAAATCTCCTTAATTTTTTGAGATGTTTGCTGAAGTATTTAGAGATCAAGTCTCCTGATGTCTTTAATTTACTTTAAAATGATGCTATCTGTCTATCTATCTATCTGGCCAAATGAAAACAGTTGTTTAAGTGGTGGGCATACAAAAACTCAAAATACATTTCTGTTTTTCTGTATGTCTGACCATTTTTTGACAAAATTTCTTTTAAATGTATTTTTAAAAATTATCATGTGTCCTTTTCACAGAGAAAGAACACTAAAGCTTAGAAAGTTTAAGTAATTTGCCATGCTGAGATTTGAATGCAGAACTATTCTGAACTCAGGAAAAGAAAACATAACCATCAAGAGCTGGAAGGACACTGAGATGTCACATTATCCAATTTCCTCATTTTGCAGATGGGGAAACGAGCTAGAGAGAAAGCTGACTTCCATGAAACGTCAGTGCAGCACGCGATGTTTGAGCGGCTGGCTTGCCTTGGCGTAGCTCAGTTTTTCCAAAAAGCAGAACTCTGTGGTGTCCTTAGCTCTAAGTCTGAGTTCACATTTACCCTTTAATTAGATGTAAAGTAAATAATTACCTTATTTATTTAAATGCACATGTGCAGCAAATATATATATATATATATATATATATATATATATATATATATATATATATTTAATTATTGCAAGAGTTATTTTGTTCCTGGTACATAGAACCCTGCTTGTCCCACCAGCACTAACATGGGTTGTTTCTCGAGCTGATCATTTTGAGACCAGATCCTCAAACAGCCCACGAATGTGGCTTTTTCTTCACTGGGCCTCGTTTGTATCAACATCAAAGCCTGACCATTGTTATTAACTCAGAATTATGGACAGGGTTTTCTTCGTGAAATTTATCGCCTGCGGTGTCTACACTGAAATTACTCCAAGTCCAAGAAAAAAACCCCAGTGTCTGTGTGGGTGTATAAGTTGCCAACACCAGAAGCACCACTGTTGACAGATTTTTGATTGGTTTGTGTTATTATTCCTTATATTAAAGAAAAACAAACATAACTTCTATCTGGGAATATATTCTCCATTGGTTCTTTAAGAATTGTAAGACAGACTGAAGGGAAGCCATAAAACAAGGGAAATTTTAAGGGGAAAAAATAAAAGCCGGAGAAGACGTTCTAAGCCATTAGAAGACCCGAAGGGACTGTAGACCTGCAGTCACAGATAAACCACCCCCCAGCTCTTTCTCCTCTGGGTACACTGGAAGGACTACGGCTAGCCTGGCCAGACGTTCCATTTTTTTTTTTTTTTTTTTTTTTTTTTTTGCTTTTTGGTATGTGGGTAGTTCCCTGGCTGGGAATCGAACCCAGGCCGCAGCGCTGACAGCGCCAGCGCCGAAGCCTTAAGCCACTGCACCACCAGGGAACTCCCAGACGTTCCATTTTAAATGGGACAGAAAGCGGTGACACTGCCTCGTTTCAAACGGTGTATGTGATCAGCCTACTGACACTTCGCGTTTAGCCCAGTGAGGCTAGGCTGGCCATCCGGACCGTTTGAAATGGGACAGGACTGTTGTCTTCTGTCCTGTTGAAAACGGCACGTCCGGTCAGCACGAGGAGGCGGTTGTTGGAAGACTCAGACCTAGAACCTTCAGGTTAGTGGAGGCCGGGCCATCTCCCTGGAGAGCAAACTCAGGAGTGCATGTTTCCTGATGGCAAGAATTTAATCAAGTAAGTAGCAGGAAAGTATGGCCGAGTAGTACGGAACGTGTGCTCTAGCATGCGGCCCACTTGTGCATTCTGTTTGGCTTTGGACGAATGAATGGAACTCTCTCAGCCTCAGTTGCCTTGTCTATAAAACATCTATATAGCTGTCTCATTGGGGCTGTTGGGAAAACTAAATCGCACACATGAGGAGAGTTAGGGTGGTGTCTGGCTCCTAGTAAGTGCTCATAAGCATTTCACTGCAGTCCCTTAAGAAGAACAACAACAGAGATGAGTATGTGTTTCTGGAGAATCTCTAAGGCAGGGCGTTATTTAGGATGGAGGCAAGAACAGCAAAGGCCACTGTCTAGAAGTTTCCACGGGCCCTTGAATCTTCTACTTTAGTTAGATTGAATGTGTGGCTCTTTTTTTCTATTACTGTTAAACTTATTGGGGTGACATTGGTTAGCAAGAATTCCACAGGTGCCAGGTGTACAGTTCTGCAGTGCATCGTCTATGTGTTGCATTGTGTGTTCCCCATCCAGTGTGAGTTCTCCTTCCATGTCCATGTATTTGGCTCCCCCTGCCTCCTCTCCCACCCACTCCCCCCTTTCCCTCAGATAACCAATAAACTATTAATTGTGTCCATGAGTTTTTTTGTTTGTTTGTTTTCTCTTTGTTGCTTTCGGTGGCTCTTGAAGATTAGGAGTGTGGACTCTAGAGTTAGGGGAGGCCCAGATTTGGACCTGGATAAATCTTCTCATTTCACTTACCGTCCAGGAGACCTTGAGCAAGCTTATTAAATAGCTCTGGGGACCACCTGTTAAATGGAGATAATCATTGTTGAATGAAGTTGACTTTTAAATAGAGGCTTGTTTCTATAGTTGGCACAAAAGATAAAAATGGAAAATACTCAAAGGTATGGATGATTCTATCTCTCATACACAAAACAGGTAGGGCCCATTTTATACCAAAACGTATCATGGACCACTGGAGTCCCCATCAACAAAATGCTCACCTGAGCAGCGCGTGAGGACTGAGAAACAGGGAAGAGTAGGTTCACGTCTCTGTAATCCAAGGTCGTGGGGGCGCAGGGTCATTGAACAGGATGACTGGTAGGGCCTTCTGCTCCTTAGAGTTCTCACCTTCCTCCCCTTTGGGTTTTGTGAAGTGCCTGCCTGCATGCCAGCTCCCTCCCAGGTTCCAGCACTTACAGCAATGGCGTCACTCTGTGAATCCCTGTCACGGGGCTCCTGAGATTGTCCCTGTGAAGTATTTCCATAGCGATTGGCATGGGCATCACTCAATTTACTTAGCCACCCTCCTGAACCCTCCTTTTCTTCCCTATATTCATCATCATCAGGCCAAGAGTCATGAGTAAAAAAGAAAAAGAAACAAAAACAGGAGAGCAATTTATTTGACTAAGTGGGCCCAGTGCGTGAGGACAAGTTTGCTCCTTGGGTTTTTCCATCCCGCAGGCCAAACGCCGCGCAGCAAACACACACCAAGTTTCCTCTCTGTTCGGTTCTCCAACCAAACGTTGTCAAAGCCTGTTTTTTCATCAGAAAAATCAGCTTAATAGTATTTTCTGTCTGATAGGAATGAGGACATAGTCAGAAAGTGTGATCTATTAATACACTACAAAAACAGACAAAATGAGGCCAATGATCGTTAATATTTCTGTTACTGTCCTGGTGGGGGCATGGGGACACGGCCAGGTAGAATTGTGCCCAGTTCTTCTCCTGAATGCCTTGAAGACCAAAAGGAGTCTTGGGGGTTTATTTGTTTTATGCTCATTCTTTCTATCACTTTTTGTTAGAATTTAAATAATAGCTGAAGAATTAATTTTTTCATTTCAAAATGTAAGAAGGAGAATTGCTCTAGGCTTGGGAATATGCCAGCCAACTTTGAATCTCAAAATGTTTCTCTCTCTCTCTCTCTCTCTCTCTCTCTCTCTGTCGTGTGGGGGGTGGGGGGGGCACTTCTCCAAGATGTGGAAGTTTGGAATAAAAATGGTAATTGGCCTTTAATGAGAGAGCTGAGAGAACGGCTTCTGTATATTGTATGGCTGTGAGCTGGATTTTAAATGTTTGATTAAGTTATTAGAGTGTTTTGCTTTGGCATAATGTACTATAAATTCATGATTGCCGGCCAAAGCAGTTAGTCAGTGGAGAAGAATAAATTGTTTTGAGAGGTGCTTCAAAACCTGGATTTTATTCTCTTGGAAAGACAGGGCTTTAAATAAATCATGTAATACAAATGAGAATTTCCATAATTAAGGTTCTAACTGGAAATATCCCTGGGAGCGTTAGCGTGGTAACATGCAGAAGGACATTCCAGGATGCTTTCATTTTCTTTTCTTTTTAAATTTATGTTTTGAGTGTGCTGCTTTGTTTTTAGGAGCCCAGAGACCAAACAGCACAAAAGCAGCACACATTAAATATAGGTTGTTAAACAATTTATCTTGGAGATGTGAATACTGTAGGGAGGTGGATATGCTAAACAAATGTATTTTTTAAAAAAATCATTCCAAGACACCTTTGCTTTATTGTGCTTCAAATGGTTAGAGGCCCCTGCTGATTGCACCTGTGCTGTTGCTTAGGGGATTTCTGTTTCATAGTTCTCACTCCTGTCACCAGTAATAGCCCTCAGACAGCTTCCGTGTTTTCAGAGCATGTCCTCCTGTGTCTGTCATTTAGGAAATCTCTCTTAAATGGCAGTGCCCCTCTCTTGGGAGCTCTTTCTGGCTTTTGGCATCAGACTCTCTCCCCAAGATCTTCCAGCTGTTTCCACAAAGTCTCACAGCCTCTCTCGGCACTGCCAGGCTCTTCTCCCAGGGGTACCTAAATAATGAAATGTGATTAAATGTACACGTGATTGGTTCTTGTACCGCTTTATTTATTGGATATATGTACACACTAGAGAACTTTTCACTCTACAGTGTACAAACATACCATTTAAAATTGATTAAGTAGGGCAGTTGTGGTCATTTCTAGGCAAGGATGTCACCAGGCACTCCGTTGGGAACATGGAGACATAGTATGGCATTGTTTCTATGGGATCAAATGAGGAAAAGTTGGGACTTCAGTCCTTTGTAGAAGATAGTAGAGTTCTAAAATTGCTAAAATGCTGGGTTTTCTTGGAGATGAATTTAGGAGCACAGGCTGTGTCCCAGGGCAACCTTCCTGGGCTCTCAGGTTCTCCACTGGCCAGATGTGCAGCCGTAGGCAAGTGCCTTCATCTCTCATCTGTAAAAAGAGGTGATAGAATTACCTACCCCAGAGCTGTTGAGAGCATTAAACAAAATGATGCATATCTTGTGTCTATCGAAGCACCTGACACAAAGTAAAGTAACTGGTAACGCCCCTTTTTTTGAACACACGTTCATAAAACCTGGAACACAAAGGTTACCAAGGTTACTAAGATAACACATACGTTTATACTATACTACTTTAAAAAAGGTGTTACTTCTGCCAGACCCTGAGTATTAACTGTTGTTTATTATTATGACCAGATACGTGACATGATTTAGTATATAAAAATCTCTTCCAAATTTGAAGACGGACTGTTCAGCTATTCCCTAGCTCATGAATGCTCAAGTTTGTGCATCCAGTGTATGCCATTGGCCATTCAGGGGGGCCACCCCAGTGACCTGTACACAGCAATGCTCCATCTCCCCAAGGACCTCCATGCCCTAGCTGTGCTATTGCCTGGGGCTCATCCTTTTCTAAGCTGGTCCCCACCTCCTATACGGTGAGGGCTGTAACAACAGGACTGAAGGATACGGAGAGATGTGGGGAGTTCAGATAAAGTCATTGCCACTCCTCCAGTCTTAGCATCCATCTCACTGAGGCATCCCCTGCTCTCATTATGTTAAAATGTCAGAGAGAATCTAGGCCTGGATCTTAGCAAAAATAAACATGAATCTTACTTGGATCTCCAAGCATCCTGAGACCCACCATTGCCACATACCACTGTGTGTCTTCCAAGGCCTAAGTGGTTGAGATGAGATGTGTGTACAAGTCGGAAGCCCACTTGTTGTGTGGACCCTGTGAACAGGCTCTGAGAAGGTCACCGCAAAGGTGGAGGCCACAGCTCTGTAGCCTCCCCTTCCCTTCCAGGTCCTGGCAGATGGCCTGGGAGACGCACACGCAGGCATCACTACGGAAATGGATCTCTGAATCAGCCCATGGGAAAAAAGGAACCTCTTTGCCAGTTTTATTTTTCTTGGTTGATTTATTTGACAAGGACACATTTTGTACATCGTTTTGGAATTTCAAAATCTTTATCTCCAAAGGTCTCTCTCAAAAAAAAAAAAATGATAGAAAAATTTAAAGAGAGGCTACGTGTGCTACTCCCCGTGTGACGCTTTCTAAATCCCGAGCTCTGTCTGTTCACTTTCTGACCCTGAGATCACACAGGCTGCAGAACAGGGGCTGAGCAGAGCTCAGTTTCACCACATGGGAGCCAAGTTTGCACGAATCCCCAAAGACACGTCTCTATCACTGTTGTTTGGCCTGTGAGGACACCTGTGCTGCTAGCCTCACAGAGCAGGAGCACACAGAGTGTTCATGCTCTGACTGGGCTTCTCTGGTGAGGTTAGGTGTTGCAAGCAGCCAGCAAAAGGAAATGTTCCCAGCTCTGGCTGGCTGCAGATTCAATTACTGTTGGTCTTCTTTACCCGAAGGTCTGAGATGCCCCATTCCGAGGCCCTTCAGCAGAGGTTCAGCAGAGGCTGGGGTTCCTGGGGTCGTGGCTTTAGTAACAAGTCATTTGCAGAGCCACCCCTCATCCTGGCCCATGGCGTGTCAGATGCAATCAAAACAGGCACTAAACTTCCTTGAGAACTTTCTCCACTTTAACATGCGTTTCAGCTGTGGGAAAAGCACAAGGAGGAGAGGGAACCCCAGACAGAATTTACAGTTGCCTTTAATAACCCATGCAGCTAAATTTATTAGGTCACAATGCCCCTTGAACAGTAGCATGGAATTTTCCATGCATAGTCCGGTGTCTCTGCTAAGAGGCAGACCTTCCCATTGGGTGTTGTGTGTGTCCTTGTTGAGTGATCACCCATGCCTTGGCCATTTTGGTTAAGAACCAGCTTTGATCAAGGGTAGGCCGGGGGATTTCACCATGGCTCTTGATGTTTATACCTGATGACAATGGCTGAAGCACTGACATCCACCATGAGGCTTGCCATGCATGTCACAACTCTCCATGAAAGGTCTGGATCTGCAGACGTTCTTCCTTCTAAAGACATTAAAAGCAAAGTTGTGCATCGTTGTTGCAAGCTCTGTTTCCCGAAGTGCTTTCTCGTTTTGCTAAGAATGAGTTATGGCATAATTTTGTCAGTTTCCTCCGACCCTTCTAATTGAGCCAAGAAGTTCAGGCTAAGATGTTTTTCTAGTTGTTTCCAAGTCTCAAGGCCTAGAAATCAGGAAAATAATTTGCTTAGATCCTGGAATATCATTTTTTTTAAAAAAAATCACAATCCTGACAAGTTTGGTTAAATGGCACCCGAGATCAATTTAAATCAGCAAATTGATATTGAGCATTTACTGGGTACAAGATTCCTTGTTAGCATGGTAGGAAATAGAGTTCACCACACAGTGGAGCCTACCGACTTCTGACTAACCATTTTTCTTCCAAGTGTACTGTGGTGTGACAGACATAACATTTTAATTTTCATTTTCATGGGTTTTTTTTGTGATGTGTATTAGATAAATAGGTCTTCAAATGCATGCTCTTATGGTTATTTTTGTTTTGAATGAGACAAAAGCAGGCATTTAAGTAAAATAAAAAAGATGAGTTAATGTACTGAAATGCATTAATTAAATGATAATACAAATGATACCTAGAAATTATAACCAAGTAGTATGTACATGATTAGAACCTCAAAAACCCCTATCCGGATGTAAACACACGTCCCCGAGGAAGCTAGTCAGTTTATTATTCAGGGAAGCAAGCCCAGGGCCTTTGAGTATTTCACAATACCTGGTCATTAGCTTGCATGGCTCACCGCCCAGCGAGGTCATAATGGACTTTTAATGAAATTGCTCTCACACACGTCCTTGTGTACTTTCCATTGTCCACACAACAGTGACATTGAAATATAGACCACTCCCTTCCACCTTAACTATCTGGATGACAAGGAGACGGAGATGGGGAGACATGAACTGCCCATTAAACTTGGCACATCCCACCCAGCACGTTAGCTTTGGGAGGGGTCTGCTGGGGACACGGTGAAAGGTGGATGTAGCACCAGGAGCTGCTGGCTGGAAGTCAGAAGACGTACAGGGGGGAAAGCATGGGGACTGCTGGTCTGATGGGCCCCAGCTAGTGCCAGCCCATCCCCTGCCATAGAAGCAGTGATTGAGTCTCGGCCAGGCACCCCTCCAGGGAGCCCTAAACCCATTCAGATGCGTAATACTGTTGAGTGTAGTGAATAGACTAACATTGTCTTTGCATCTCTGAGTGACTAATTTGTGGGCTGCCTGATTTTGTTCTGAGTTAAGTGGTCTTCCTGTTCCAACTCTGGCAGCACTGCACAGTGACATATTGTGTCCGCCATCCGCCCGATTTCTCGGCGCTCGCGCGGTGACAGCCTGTTGAATAGGAAGAAGCAGTGCGTAAACAAAGCAGCCCCAGCCCCGGGCAAGCGCTCTTTTCGGAGCCATATTTGCTGAGTTAGTCATGAGATTTTCTTCTGTCCCTGTGAGCCAGGGGTTTGAATCCTGATCTGTTCGTAGGTTCACTTTTCCACTTGGAGCTCCAGAAGAGCTCAAGTTTGATTACCTAAGGAAATCAGGAACTAGCACAAAGGCACCTTTGCCTGATAGAGAGAGTGAGTTTGGAGTCCTGGCCCCTCACAGGGAGTGGGGTGGGACCCTCTGGGTTTGGAATCCAGGAGTCAGCACTCTGAGGAGAAGCCTGAGGGCACACATGGGCCAAGTCCTTTGTCCTAAGAAGCCAGATCAGTTGATTAAAACAAAGAATGGGAGCCCTAAGTAGAGGCCAAGGGCAGGGACTGGTCCAGAGGGGAGTAGGTGTGGGTTGCAGGGCTGGGCAGACGCGTAGGTTTGTCCTGAATGCATTATTCCCTGTGCTGGGGTGTGTGCAGGGTGCTTGGGGAGGAGGGGTACGTTTGAAGAAACAGTTCGGAGAGGCACATGATGTGACCCTATCTCGCTCACCAAGGCCACGTGTTTTCATTGTTACTATTGACTACTCTTGAAATGGAAAGAAACAGTTGTAGATTCATGGTACAAATCTATTAAGGATTAGAAGTCTATAAAATGTAAGTGTCCTTGCTTCACCTGATTTCTGATTCCCCTTCTCAAATGTAGCCATTGTCTCATTTTCTTTGTATGCTTCCAGAAATTATTCTTTTGCAAACTTATGAGAGACAGAGAGAGAGAGAGAGAGAGAGATCTCGTATTCCAATTAGAGCTTTAATTATAAATGAAGATAATTATTTATTTGGCATAGTTAAAGGAAGCCAGAAAAAGCAATAAATAAATAAATAGGTAAATACCCCAAGACGTGCCATGGATCCAACTTTTTTAACTATTTCAAAATTATTTTTTAGATTAAAAAATTATTGACTATTTTTAGAGCAGTTTTAGGTTCGCAGCAAAACTGAAGAAGGTACAGAGGTTTCCCCGGTACCTCCTGCTCCACATGGGCCCAGCCTCCCCCCTTATTAACATCCCCACCAGAGTGGGGCATTTCTTACATTGATGAACCTAAAGTCCTTAGTTTACGGTGCCATCTGTGGGCTTGGATTTAGATTTTCTTTTGATCTTCAAAGTAAGACTTTTCTTGCACTTGTCTAGGAGCCATGGCCAGTTTGTGAATGAAAAGGGTCTGTTGGCAAGTGGGTTGATTTTAGTGTCTTATTTCTGCCTGCGGGGCCCTCATGGGGCACTGTGGTGTCCAGAGCAGCATGGGGTCCCAAGGACAAGGAAGGGGCTGAATGAGAAAAGCCCGGAGTGCAGCAGGATTTGAGGGTGTATCTGAGGAGGGGAGCCCAGAAATACTCCTGGAGAACTGGGGCTGGGAGAGGAGCCCAGGCCCATGGGGCTTGGCTGCCTGCTGTGCGAGCGAGTGGACTGGGCCGAGCAGAGGTCACGCACCCCCCACCCCCCGTTTGCCTCTGCATCTGTCTCCACACACAGACATTGAGTCTCTGACACTAGAGACCTCTTGACAAGTCGAGGTCTGAAAAGGCCTCTGTGAGCAGTGGAGAAGGAGATGTTCAGTGAATCTCACCTATAATTGTGTGCCCTTGATGACAGGTGCCTGTCTTTGTGCTTTTGGTGATAAACTGCTTCTGTGAGCTCATTTGTTGAATTTCCACATTGCTATTTCTCAGGATAGGAATAGGCATCCCAGAAAGTGTCACCACTTGTTTGGAGCTGAGGCTGAGTAAGATGAGAAGCCCTCCCTCATGTGGGGTCTGAAATCCATCCCTCCCAGGGAGGGTGAATGAGCCCCTTGCTGCTGCCTCTGCCAGCCCCCCACCCCACCCCCCTGCCTCCTCTGGGCAGCACAGGTAGCTTCTGGCCACACAGAACAGACAGATGGCAGGGGGCCATGAGTGGTCAGTTGAGGCGCTGATGAGGTGAGAGGTGCATTCTGTACCCTACCTAAGCCCTAGCTCTGCCGCTTACTAGTGGTGCAATGAGTTGTGTATCAAGTGACTTAAGTTCTCTGAACCTCTGTTTTATCTTCTGTAAAATTAGATTAATAGTGGCCTAGATCTTACAGCGTTGTTGAGAGGATTCAGTTGGTTAAAACCTATAAAGCCCTCAGAACGCTGCTGGTTGGCACCCAAGGAAGCTTGCGACGTTGCTGCTGTTATTCTGGAGACATTCTGCCTCGGGTCAGCCCGATGGTGCGGTCAGTCGGTCGGTGTGGAAGTGAATCAGTTCAATCCTTTGGGCTTTCTGTCTCTTCTGGCCATAAACCACTGCTGGCCAGGGCCTGAGGTTGACCTGATTGTATCTGCTTCTGTCCTCAGGGAATGTGTCCTACCAGGCTTGGTGTGTTTGCTGATCTAATCAGGAGGGTGATTCAGGGCCCATTCCAATGTTTACCTAGGCTCCGGGCCTAATCTCGGCTGTCTTGAGCTGTAAGTCCGAGAAGACAGCCGGGCCCGATCTGGTTCAAGTGCTCTGCAGGGTGGAGCCTCCAAGCATTCGGAGCAATAAACACATGCATCTGGGGAGAGGGGCTGGGTTGGTGGGAGCTTCATCTCAGTTTTACCTATTTGCTTCTTTGGGAACATTTTATAATCTGAAGAATGGTCAATTGGACCATCCTTCTGCCTCCTGTCTGGGCACTGGGTGTTTAGCAGCCACCCCTGGCATTAATTGGGCACTCACCAGTGACAAGCTCTGTGTTAACCACTTCCATATGCATAATCTTGAGTTAGCCTCAGAACTACCCAATGAGTCAGTTTGATTGTTTTCCCCTTTGCAGAGCTGAGGGATTGGAGGTCTGGGGATGTTAAATCACTTGCCTGAAGTCACAGATGTCGTAAGTGCAGAACCAGAATGTGGGCAGCTTGTCTGCACAGCTCCAAACCCTCAGACCTTACTGTTCACATGCGCCATCTGGAGACGAGGTGAACAGGCAGGGGTGGGTCCAGCAGGTCTGGTTGGGGCCTGAGACTCTGCATTTCTCACAAGCTCCCAGGTGATGCTCATGCAGCTGGACCAGGCTTTGAGTGACAGCACCAACCAGGAAGCTGCATAATCTTAGCCTGGTGTGTTATCTGTTTGTTTTGCTGGGCCTAACATTTGACCTTATGCACAGTTGCCTGGCAGCCATCGGCTCACCCGCCCACAGCAAAGATAACGTCCTGTGGGGCTCTCAGGACGAGGCTTTGAGTGGTCTTGCTGTGTTTAGGTTGGTCAGCGTAGCCCCTCCCCCAGCCATCTTGAATCAGTCCCACCTAACGAGAGAGGCCCTTCTGTGCTCTAGGACATGTCTATTTTCCTAACCTCAGCTGGATTCCTGGGTTCGAGATCCAGGGGAAATCACCACGACCTTTATTTTGCACCTATACTTCTTCCTCTTCTTGTGCCTGGTCGTGATCACATTTAGCTTTTCATTCTCCCTGGGCTCAAATCCTTTTAGGAGTCGTCGATTCTTTCCTTGGCCCCAGCTTTCCTGTGGTTGTCAAGTCCCAAGTTGGTTCAGACCTGCATATTGTCTCTGACATCTCTTCCCTCCAAAACCTAGAGAAAGGGACAAGGCCCCGATCACCTCTTAATGACATAACCATTATTTACATGATAGCTGATATGTGAATTATCTACTTCATCAATGTCCAGCAAAGGTGCTATTATCATTGTCTCTGGTCAGGTGTTGTACGCATGGTCAAGAGACTCACTCAAGGTCACCCAGAGAGTACGTTTTGGCTCCAGGACTGAACCCAGAGGGTCTAGACTCTCACTCCTAACCCCCTGCAATACTGCCTCTCTCCTTTCTTTCTCCACTCCAGTGGAGGCATTGCCACCAAACATGTTCGATCACTTAGCCCTCTAGTGTGTTCTAGCACTATGCTAGGTGCTGTTGATACAATGGAGAGTGAAACAGGTAGATGCTGACCGTCACAGAGCTCCTTCCAGTGATCACATTATTGCTGCTTCTTCGCCATATGACTTTCAGCAGGTTATTTAACCTAGAAGAACTCAAATGGCCCACACGAACTTCAGTTTTCTCATCTGTAAGTGGAGATCATTACAGCACCCGCTCCAGAAGGATGCTGCAAATACCAAATGAGGGCATGTATGCAGCAGCACTTAGCACTAGCACATAGTAGGTGGACAGCAACATTACCTGAAATTGCGTGTGAGTTGAGGCCAGTGTGCCATTCCAAATCCGTCATCCCAAACATGCCTGCAGCCTCCAGGATGAGTCGTTGCTCCTCCCCAGGCATGACACGCTCTTTCCTGATTCCATGGCCCTAAACAAGTGCCGTTGTCTTCCGCTGATCATGATATTCTACCTCTTCTCCGTGATCAGACTCCTCCCCACTCTTCAAAACCCAACACAGTGTTGCCTCTTCCACTGACCCGTCAGAGTCTCACCCTGTGTTCCATGATACTCTGGGCTCCCACATAGTGCGGAATCATGCTGCCTTGTGTTCTGGTCTACAAGTCTGTCTCCTCTGCTCGGTCGTGAAGTTTCTCACTTACTCAGCAAACGTTGCATGAGCACTCATTATATGATAGATACTGTGCTACTTAAATTTAAATTAATTTTAATTTAAATAGCCACATGTGGCTAGTGGATACTGTATTGGACACTGCAGGTAGTAGGAGAGAGTTGTTAATCAAATAATCACAAAGAAATCAATAGGAAATTACAGGTGTAATATGTACTCTACAGAAGGAGTACCTGCTTGCGTAAAGGCATACTGGGGAGGTGTGACCTACTCTGGTGGAGACGATAACAAGGGAGGCTTTCCTGAGGTGGCAGTGATGGAGCAAAGATCTGCAGCTACTCAAAGGACTATGGGGAGGTGCAAAGGGTATGCATGCAAATAATGAAGCAGCACGTGCATATGGTAGGAAAGAGCGTGGCCTAGGACAAGATCTCCGAGAGTCCAAGAACAAACACCATCTCCCTCCTTCTCTCTTATCTGAAAGACCCAGAACGCTGAGCGCCACGTATTCTGCACATAGTAGGCACTGAGCCACATTTCAGGTTTGGATGTGTGACGCTCACGCACTGTCTGACTTCCTGTGCGACCTCACCCACTTCCTCAGAATGGCCCCAGCCAGACAGCCAGACACAGGAGTGCTCATTCCGTCTCTGCTCTAGAGTCTCTAGTCAGTAAGGAATCCTGTATTTTTGTCTCAAGGAACCTTCTTTACCCTATGGCTGGGTGACTTCCCACCTCTCAGGATTATACGACATATTCTAGTGTGCATTGGTGGAGACGTGGCCACAGATAAGGGCTGGCATCACAATAAACTCTGTGTTCATGGGTTCATTCAACACATGCGCATCAGTGCCTACTGCAAGCAGGTGTCCTGCTAGGTGTTGAGGATGCAGTCAAGAACAAAAGAGGCGATGCCCCCAACCTCAACGATCTTTAATGTGGTAGAGGCCCCAACGATTCTCAGCCCGGGGCAGCCAGGGCCACTAGCTCTTCCAGGGACCTGCAGGTGGTCGGTGGCCTTGCGCCAGGTTCTGGGTCACTGCACAACTCACACAAACTCCTCAAGCCCAGTCACCCCACACTGGGGCCCCAAAGGCCTCGACCATGGACTTGATCCCTGGGATTGCCAGACACTTTTGCTGTGACTCCTGGGAACTTCAGGCAACTTGCCGTGTGTTCTTCCCAGGAACGCTGCCCTGCATACAAGTGGGGTGTGTGTGAATTCCTCAGTCATCGTCTTTTGCTAAGATGAAACAAACAACTCCTTGTTTACACCCCCAGCTTGAGCTCCCCATCCCAACTCCTTATTTACACCGTCGGCTCACGAAAGAGCTTAAAGTTTAGTTCCCCAAGGCTGGGGGCAGGGTGGAAAGTCTAATTTTTTTTAACCTACTCAAGGTCTTGTCCAAACGAGTTGTCACCAAAAAATGAAAGCCAGATGTTATTTTAGTGAGAAATAAATATGTGGCCAAGCTGCGGATTGAACCTGAGGTCTCCCTGGATGGTTTCCACGTGTGACGGTAGCTGGACCCCCAGGTACTGGCGGCTGACGCTCTTCCTCTTGTCTGTGAGCCGAGGCGCAGCACGCACAGATGGCTAACGAGCAATTACCATCTTGGCCGAGCGCCCCGCCACCGCGACCCCCACCGGCTCCTAAGTCGGATTCAAACCCGCATCGTGAGCTGCCCGGGGCTGCTGGGCTCAGGCTGAGAGGCAGAGACCCGTGCCCGGAAAGGGGGAGAAAGACAAATGCAGTCTGCCAGTGCTGCCCCCCAACTTCTCAGTGCGGGCTCTGCTTTTGCTGGGAGCCCTTACATCCTCACGGGAACGTACTTCAGATGACCATTGTGGAGTCACACACGCAATCAGGGCCTCAGAGCCAAGAGCAGCCCTCTGGGGTTCAGCGTCACGGCGCCTCCTTCCCCAAGTCTGATTCCATGGTGAGCTTTGCAGCCAAAGGACGTCTTTGCTGTAAGTGGCCGCGTCTCCGTAGGCGCTGAGCCCGCCACTGCCACCATCAGAGCGTGTCTGTCTCATCGCGTGGATGTCTCTCCCGCTTTGCAAGTTCTAGATGTAGTCAATTGTGTGCTGGCCTTGGAAATATGTCATGCTGGTGTTAAAGCTTCCGTGGAGGGCAGAAAAAAGGTGAGAGAAGAAAAAAGTGATGGGATGGAGCTCAAAGGGCCAGTGGGGCTCAGAGAGCAGCCCTGGGGAAGAGGCCAGCAGCGTCCAAGCTGGAGGTTTCCGGAAGGGGAGTTGGGGGGTTGGGCCAGCAGGCTGCCTGGACGAAGGGCATCTGACCCCAGCCTGGGTATGGGGCTCACGGGCCAAGCAGGTTAATGGGAGGCATGGATTCAGGCCCACCACAAAGGCACTGGGGGGCGAAGCCCCGCGGAGAGGCACGGTGAGGGGCTCGAGGGAAGGAGGGCTTTCCCAGGGCAAGGCGGAGCCCCATTGCTGAGGGACCCTCCCGAGGTCTCCGCAGTAGGAGATTGAAGGTAATAGTTCATAACTCACAGGGTCATTTTGGGGATAACGTAGATTAATCATTGTAAAGTGTTTTAAAAAGCAGCACTCAATAAATGTTAGTATTATTATGTGTAGGCAGTGGTTTAGACAAGAGGGAACAAGAAAAGACAGAATTCCTAAAGCATGAGTTTGATTCTAGAGAAGTTTTTTCAAAAACACGTTAGCTTGGCTTTTGAAATCTATCATTTATTCATATATTCATTTAGTCTTTCCTTTGTTACTCAAGAAGTCTTAATGGAACCTCTTGGACGTGTGAGACACTCCTCTAACCCTCGGGGAGACAGTGACAATCTAGATCAGGGGTTGGCAAACCGCAGCCTGTGGGCCAAGTCCTGCCCATGGCCTGTTTTTGTAAATAAAGTTTTATTGGAACACAGCCATGCCCAATCACTTATGCATTGTTTATTAAAGGCTGCTTTCATGCTGCATCAGCAGAATTGAATAGTTGTGACAGACCAGCTCAGGACCTGCTCAGCCTAAAGTAATGACCACCTGGCTCTTTACAGAAAACATTTGCCAACTCTGACCTAGAGAGACCATTCAGTATGGCACTCCCTGTCTAACGAGAGAGGCAAATCAATCGGAAATTGCAGTGTAGCAATTTCAAAGGACCGTAGGAGTGGACAGGAAGCTCAGACAGCCTTCCTAGAAGAGATTACCTGGAGGCTAAGTAGGGGTTAAAGAAGTAGAGCAGAAGGGAAAAATATTCTGGCTAGAGGGAATGACATTTGCAAAAGGCCAGAGGTGAAAGAGGGCAGGGTATGTTCAGGAGCTGAATGAAAGTCATCATAGCTGGAGCGTCAGAGGACAGATGACACATAGCTTCACAAGAAGGGTGAAGTTTTGATGACTTTCTGAGGGTGGTGGGGAGCTATTGAAGGCTTTTCAGTAGGGGAACAGTGTAATCAGGCTTGTATTGTAGGCAGATCCATCCACCTGCAGTATGGAGGCTGGATTTAAGAGTTGAGTGAGAGGGTGAGTCAAGACTGGAGGCATGAAGGACAGTGGGGAGCCCATTTCCGTAATGCAGGGGGAGAGCATGGTGGCCTGAACTAGAGGAGTGGCCGCGGAGCTGGGAGAGGAGAATGGTTTGGAGACATATTCAAGAGCAAAGCTCATAGCACATAGTGGTTGACATGAGTGTCAAGGGAAAAAGAGTGAGGCATGGAAGAAAGCCACTTCCTCAGATGGGGACCATGTGGGCAAGAGCAACTTTGGGGAAGAGCGAGATGATGACCTCCATGTTGGACATGCCTATTGGACGTTCATGAGGAGATGTCCAGTTGGATTCTTTCCAGAACAGCCCATGTGATTCATTCCATGGCTTTAGGCTAGGAGGTGAAGGTGTCAGCTGTTTGGATATCGGAAGGATTTGTTTTCTAGGAAGAGGAAAGCAAGGAAAAGACCCAAGGAAGGGTGCAGCATGACCTGTCCCTGGAATAGCAGGGAGGCCATGCGGCTGGAGTAGAGTGAGAAAGTGGGGGAGTGTAAGGAGGTGAAGTTTGGGAGGTCAAGGAGGAGGGTGGTGAACAGATCCTGTAGGGACGCGTAGCCCATTGCAAGGACATTGACTTTCACTCTGAGGGAGATGAGCGCCATTGGAAGGTTCGGAGCAGAAGAAGGACTTGATGACTGTGGATCTTTAAAGGATCTCTGTAGTGCTCGTGGGGAATAGGATGTGGGGAGATGAGGCATATTTTCTCATGGCAGATGGAAGAAGAGACGAGATCACATCACAGAAGCACATTTAAAGCTCTGCTCCTATCACCTCACCTGCCTTCTGTTGGCCACATCAAGGCACATGGCGACGCCCAACATCAGTGGCTTGTATATATATTCAACTCTAACGGGAGGCGCTACAAAGACACGTGGTCAAAATGTTGGGCATATGATGCCACAGCATTGGAAATAATAAATCAGTCTACCATGTTCTGTCTCTGTTCCAGCGGTCCTCATTCAGTGTCACCAAGGTTTGCCTTGTGATCCTCCTGTTTCTTTCATCCCTTCCTACCCGTGGTCCTCTCCAGCTCACACACTGCCTCCCAAAGTGGTCTCCTTCGTGTCCCCCCACCATCCACGCTTGTTTCTTCCCAACCACACGCGTGGCATGTCCCCTGCCTGTGGGGGTCCTTTCTCCATGCCGATCCTGCTTGGGAAACTTTAGTGACTAGCCATGTAGCAACATGGGGTTCCCCCACATGCCAAGAGCTTCTGTATCCCTGTTACGGTTCGGTCAATCTGTGTGACACCCGTACTATTATTATTCAATATTTTCTTGAATTTGACTTTAAGTCAACTAACATTTTTCCTTAGCCTCATCTTAAGTAACAATGACCACGAGAGTTATACATCTTTCTAAAAAGATAAAAATATATGCTGATTAAAATCAACGTGCCTGTGCATCTGCCCTCTGAAGTCACTAGAGGTACGATGATTGCATTTGCAAACACACTGGCCTCCCACAAGCCCCTGCAGCTTCATCCAACCAGTCTAGTTTTCATTCTCATCTCTGCACATTTCCATGGCTAAGGTCATAACGCTCCCCTCGTTATTTGCATACCTGTCATAGAAAAGCGTTTGCCCAGGGCTGTGCTCATACCGCCCTCTGAGCCTGGAAGACCTTACCCCTTTCTCTCTGCCTGTCCTCCAAGACTTGCCTCTTTCACAAGTGTCCTAGCGCCTACATGGCTCTCCCTTCCTGCTTTGCCCAGTGTTTCATCACATGCGTCTCTCCTCGTTTCACATGTACCGACCTTACTGACTTGATTCACAAGTGCCTCAAGCCTGCCATGTCCTATGCCTGCCATGTCTTTCTCCGCCCACCCCACAGATATGCTTCGTTCTTCATCTGCATGTTAAAATCGGGGCTGTGGTTCCCCATCACCCTGCTTCTCACCATGTATTCTCTCTGCCCTTTCTCTGTTTTCATTCGCTGGTTCATTTCTCCTTCCTTAAAAGAGGCTAATCAAATATTGCCTCCTCCAGGCAGCCATAAAGACGTCTCCCCTAGCTTGCTCTAGTTCCTTCTCTCTTAGCACAAATCACATGCACACGTGGTCGTCAGTGTACTTACCTGTCTCCCCCCGGCTAACTGTAAGCTCCGTAAGGACTGGTCTTGCTGGATTGGGAACCTCAGAGCATGACATAAAGAGAGCAGTTAGTAAACCCTGAATTTTTAAATCAATTTATGAATTAAGGAACTTGAACTTTGTTCTTTCAACACGACTATGTGTCCTTTGAGGGCAGACATCTTGCCTTCTCTCTTTTTTCTTCCCAACATTGCTTGCCCCAGGCAGGCAAACAGTAGGTGCTTGTTAAATGTGCAGTGAGATGAGTTGCACAGGAACTGCAGGAAGTGGCTACGGTTGAGAAGGAAAATCAGTACCAATTAAGACCGTTCTAAGCTCTGTTGAGCCGAAGCTGATTTTGAACACCAAACGTGTCATGATTTTGATTATTGAAGGCAAAGGGGGTATGTTTGGAGCCCTTTGCCTTTGTCCATGATCGAAAATATGTAATTCATCTTAGGTAACTCATGCTGGCGTTCTACATCAGCTCTACATCTGGAGACGGTGTCGAATTCCTTTCAGGATGGAATTGATATCGTGTGTGTGTGTGTGTGTGTGTGTGTGTGTGTGTGTGTGTGTAACAGAAAAAGATAGCAGTCCAGATGCCAACACACCTGGAATCTATTTGTGAGGATCATTGGTTCAGTCCACAGCTTGGGCCATTCATTTATTTCTTGCTAAGTGAACATCTGGGGTTCAGTTTGAGACGCCAACAAGTTTGGATGGGATCTCAAAGCTGTGGTTGGAATGGAGGTCTGCTCGCCCAAAGTGGGAGTGAGAGAGGTGAGCAGAGGCTCTTAAACTGTTCTGCAGACTTTGGTTCAAATGCAATAGCCAGAGAGTTGAGAAACTCTTCCATGCTGGAAAAGCGTTCAAATCAGGAATTAACCAAAGGAGATTCAATCGGATCAAAGCAGTAATGCAGTCTGAAAAGTGCCCCGTTGCTCTCTCACTCTGTTCCCTTTCCCCCTCAGTTCTAAGTATATCCAGGTATCTTCCTTTTCTTGGACAAAAAAAAAAAAGAAGAAAAAATTTGGACCCGTACCAGGAAGGATCTGCTCTGAGAAAGTAAAGTTCTAATTAGTTATAGAAGAGAATTGGTCACAGATAATTACTCTGCACTCCTTGGCTCATGCCTGAGAAGACTTAAAAGATTCGTTCTGTCGTGAGCTATGTAGACGTCTATCTAGATGCCTGGATAAACACCCAGAGGAGCACACCATCACTAACAGAGCTCGCGGCGTGCGAGTGTTTAGAACAGAAATGAAAGGGAAATTTGTCATTCACAAGCTAGGAGTGTTTGAATCTCTTTCTGTCAGGCCTGGTTTGTTGTTTTTTTTTTTCCTTTTCTTTCTTTCTTTTTAACTTTGAACTTTCTCAAAACAAAAGAAAAAGCCAGTGGGTTCAAGCAGGATACTTCCTGAAAAATCTGTGCTGAGCCGTGCCTGCCCCTGCAGTATTTCTCCTTCAGTTTGCGTCTCTCGTTTTCCTACCTGTGGATCAAAGAGGTTGGAGACCCAAATGAAGGGCCCAGAACAGTCCAGAGAAGACATGGAAAGGTTGTAGTGTGCTGTGCTTACGCCTCCCAATTTAGAACCAGCTTTGCTGCATTGTTTGGGAGATTTTAAGGGGGAAAAATCCTCAGCTGCCTAAAATATTTTCCTCTTACTTCCTAGTAGAAATGACATTAACCACAGGCTGTTCAAGGCCTGCTTCCTGTCTTATGGAGCAGGCTTTTGCAGAGCAGTGCTAACTTCTGAGGAATTCTGTCTTCCCCCGCTGCCCCCCAGCATAGCTCTCCCATTATGCTCCCAGGCAGCGAATACAAGAAAGGGTTAGCCCTTGGGGGCCTTCTGCCTTTTCCTTTTATCACCCCTCATTTTGCTGATGTAGAAACCTCACTCTAATGCCCACGTGGTGTATGGACCGTCACCCTCCCTCTGGCTTCATTCAGCTTAGAAGCTGTCACGGCGCCCCCTTCACCCCCTCGTACAAGTCAGCTCATGTGTGCCCCAGGCTCATGTGCTCAGGACCCTCTATCAAGCCCTGCAGCAAAGTGTTTCCTCTGTACCATTGTGTCCCACCCTTCAGTCACCTGGCTGCAACTCTGCAAGGTCCCCAACGAGACACTCTGGTTTTAATGGCCAAAGTGAAGTAGCCAGCACACGGAGGCGTGACAGCACTGCACAGCGGCTTAGAGCACTTCAGGTTTTCTCCAAGTTTACCATCCTCATCTCACGTGTCCCTCAGTAATGCTGTGGGTAGGTCACGTAGGTATTCACTTATTCATTCATACAACCGACCAGCACATATTTATTGAGCACCTGCCAGTTCCTAGAAACTATTCTAAGCTCTGAGTTGCAGTGAGCAAAACAGATAAAAATCCCTTTTCTCATGGTACTTCACATCTAAATGGATATTCTGGTAGACATTGTTAGTCCCATTTTTCACGTGAAGAAACCAAGACATAGGTTGAATTTTAAGGACACACAGCTCATTTTAGACCTGGATTTAGAATCCAAGTGTCCAAGTAGCAGGGTAAAGAGAATTCCCAGAGAAGGGAGGAGTATATGCAAATCCTGGGGCAGGGGGAGCTATAAACGGGAGGCTCTCAGAAGAGATCGAGGTGTGACTCTTGAGTCTGGGGAGCTGCCTGCCCTTTTGGCTCCATTATGAAATGTGGGTTGAAGGGATCACTATGGGGACCTGAGCTGGGGCCACAGCCACCTGGTCTGCCAGCTCCAAAGGGTACACGTGACTCTGTACTCTATTTACAGTGTATGTTGCACGTGTGTCCATCTATGTGTATTCACACACGTGCATGAAGTATGTGTTTTTCCCCACTGTGAACACGTTTTCCTAAAGTCTGACCCCTTGGTGTGCTAATGTAGTTCCACGGACAATCCACTGGGGCATCCTCAGAGACCCCTGCTCATGACTTCAGTTCTAGATAAAGCAGCCTGTTGGTCATAGTCCCTGGGATTCCAGGCATTGTTCTAGGCACAAATGACGTAGGCCTTGTGGGTGATCTACCCTGGAACAAGAGGAAGCTCGGGGCCCTCTACTTCATGCTCTGCAGAGCCAGGATGTCCCTCTGCGGCGACATAGACAGGACTTGTGGCCCCCTCCCCCCACCCCCTCTCTCCTCCAGGAAGTCAAGTTCTCCTGGACTGCATGTGAGCATATGACAGCAGCTGAAACAAGGGTCAGAGGCAAGGCAGGCTCAGGCCAGTGACGTGCTCCGCTTTCTCCCTAACAACCGTGTAATTGGAGGAAAATTGGTCCAATGTGAGGTGCGGGAAAGTTAAAAAGGGGTTGCTTGGAGGTCTCTCTGCTGTTTTCTTTTCATGCTGGAGTCTTGAGTTGGATCCCAGCAAGGTGAGATCCTGGGTGAGCCCCATAGCTCTGCAGCACTGCAAATACGTCTTGGGATAAAGTGACCTGCAAGGGCAGGCAGGGGCTGAAGTACCCGTGAAGTTTTGCATGGTCAGACCCTTTAGGTCTGAGAGGGAAACAAAGATAAATGCTCCTAAGAGATGGGGCAGTGATTTCTAGGGGCCCTCAGAGCCTTCTTCTGAAACCAGAGAGGTGGGGTCATTAAATAGGCTTCGGACAATAAGGCCAGGGGCTGCTTCTGGTCTGCTTTGACTCAGTTTCTACAGCTCTAAAATGAGCAGATTCTGCTTATCGTCCTTCTTCCTTGGAATGTTGTGGTGGCTCCTGGTCAATCCAGCCCGAAAGAATTAAGGTAGCAGGATGGTAAGGGGGTTCAGAGCATAGATTTCGGTGTCAGAAAGAACTCTGCAAACTTACCTCTTAGCTGTGTGGTTTCAGGCAAGTTACAACTTCTCTGTACCTCAGTTTCCTTACAGAAAATAATGGCAATAACAGTGTTTACCTCAAGATTTGCTTTAGAGTGAAATGAGATCATGCATATGAAGCACGTCACATAGCACCCACCGCACCCTGTGTTGACAGAAAAAAAGAAGGAAGAAACAGCAAGAACAAAGAGGTCATTATTATTGTTTTGATGCTAAAGCAAGTCGGTTACTATGGTAGTCGCCACCAAATATCCAAGTGTCCCTGCAGATCTCCCAGCTTTCTTTGCAGTTAGGCTTGGCCTTGTGACTAGTTCTAGCCGATAGACTGAGCGCATAAGTGACATGAGTCACTGCTGTGCCGAGGAAGCTAAGAGCTGGCGTGGCCCCTCCCTCCCTCTCTTCCCCGGCACCGTGATCTTGGGAGCCACAAGTTGTCGATGGCATCTTACAGGACAGGACGGAGCAGGTGTTTCCCACAAGTGTCTGCTGTGTTAACCCAATGATATTTTGGAGTTCATTTATTACTGCCAGTGGCCTTGATGCCTGATACAGTCACCTATGAAGGAAAAATAGATCTCCCACATTTCTGACCAGCTGAGGCATTCAGGGATAATGATGATGATGATGATGGTGATGATCACTGCCATCGCTACCACTCATGGACCCTGAGAAACACTGCAAAGGCCCGAGGTTAAACCATCAGCCCACTCAGGATCTCCTGAGGTACTTGCTTTGCTGTTACATAATAATTTTGTTCCTAAATAAACTTGAAGTTGTTTTTTAAAGGGTTCTCTTCGACAGCTTCACTGAGGGAAACACTGCTATGGGCGAGAGCTTTAGACTATGACAACAAAGTTAGTTGTCCTATAGAAATGTCAAAAATAAAGGCTTTTCATTGCTATTAGGACATTTTGAAGTTACAAATGAAAAAGAACGGATTTGTAGAACTGGCAGAAGCCAACCTAAATGTCATTGAGCAAATGCTGAATTCTGTGGAAGATAAGACTCAGGTCAACTTGCTTCAAACCATCAAAATAAATTGTCCAGAACTGCTATTAAAAAGAAGCTGCAGTCGGATCTCAATAAAGCTACTACCAAAAAATAAAAATAAAATTTAAAAAAGGAAATCTCACTGACAAGGAGAGCTACTCCATCCAGCTAAGGTGGCCGTGGGTGTGGAGACAAATACACTCTGTCTCCGCACGTGTGGGGACCATTTCTGAGCAGGACAGCGGTGTACACCAACAGCCGTCACGCAGCGGTTCCTGCCCGAGCTGACCCGTTGCCTCCGGTTTGCATTATGAAAATTTGCGCGGCAGGAACGGCCCGAATTTTATTTGTTTGACAGTTAAGGAAACCAAGACCTAAGAGGCCCTTCGAGGCTATGGCAAGCCACTGGTGCATGGTGATGTCTGTCCATCCTCATGGGTGGTGGTGCCGCCTCTGAGCTGGGATGCTGTTCGGTCCTACCCTTCTGCTGGAGCCCGCCACCATCCCTGGGGCTTCCCGCCCAGAGTCGCAGCTCACAGGGTGCCCTGGGCCTCTTTGTTGACCTCCTCGGTCTGTCCCTCTCAGTCCTTTTCTCCATCCAGGCATCATGGCTTTATTTCCAGCTTGACTTACGGGAGAAGCATTCTATCTCTGGGCCCATGGTGACAGAGTAGCAGATGGCATGAGCAATGGAGGGCACCGTGGCCAAAAAGCCACTGCCTGCAGCCCAGTGCTTACCTGTCCCTCTCAGGAGAACAGCACATTTTATTCTGTTCGTTTTCCTGTTCAGGAGCTGCTCTTCTAGTAGCCACACGGGAGGTATACCTTATGCAGTTCAGAGCCTTCATCAGCTCTTCGAGGAAGACCTTGCAGGCTGGCTTGGTTCACTACATAAACATGAATTAATTCTGGAAAGAACTGGAAATGAAATAGAGTATGGAGCTCCTTGTGATACGGAGAGCCCTCATGCGCCCCACCCATACCGAAGTGGAAAGACCCCGAAGCTTTGGGGAGCCCCACCCAGCCCAGCCCCCCTGGAATCCTCATTCAGGGTTTATGAGGCAGCAGGCACAGCACAAATGACTAAATTTGGTTGTTTTTATTTTTGTCCAGCCGCAAATACCGGCGAAGAACTGCAAACGACTCCTTCCCTTCCTGGAGCCAAGCTGCCTTTATTTTTAGCTTCAGCTATGGTTCTGGGCTCTGGGCTGAGCACCCTGGCCCTGCAGGCAGCCGTGGGCGGCTCGTAGGGCTCTGCCGAGACGGCGGGTTGGTTGTCTGAGTGTAACTCTCACAGGCCTCTGTAGTGCCGCTGTGACAATGCAGGGCGGTTCCAGACAGAGCGGCTAAGGGGCCCAGTTCTGGCCATAGGGACCTCCAAGGGAGTCCTTTGTAAGGAGGCAGATACACTCAGGGGTGGACGAGGTGGCGACCCTGGATGAACGGAAGCAGAGGGAAAAGGAAAGGAAGAGGGAGAGGAGCTGTGTTAATTGACAGGCTCCGAGTCACACAGTGGCCCGAGCCTGCGCTCGGGAGGCAGGCCACCTGGTCCAAATCCCGCCGCTGCCACTTCCTAACACTGTGGCCTTGTGGGATGTGCTCACCTTCTCCAGGCCTCAGGTCCTGATCTGTGGGAGGCGGGTAATACTGACTCCTGCCTCGAGCGCCGCCGCCTGAGACCCCACCCATCCAGCATGGAGCACAGCGGCTGACATGCAGTTAGGGCTCTACAAGTACTGTTTTTATTACTATCGTCGTGCAATTCTGCAGTGCTAGACACTTATGCATCACTCTGTCATTAATAATTATGGCAACCCAGTGAGTAAGGGTATTTTGCAGATGGAAAACTGAGGCTCAGTGGGCTAGGTAACTTCCCCGAGGTCCCACAGCAAGAGCATGACATAGCCGGGCCTGAACCTGCCCTGACCACCCCCATCACACCACCTCCTTTCTCTGGGAGCGGTGCTTGCATGTGATTTAAAGGGACTTGTCACTGACTACATGGAAACTGCTCTAAATAAGGAATGTAGTCCCCCCACCCCTCACCCCCCCAGGCTCTCCACTTTAGTGACAGGGACACAAAGAGCAGATACCAGGAGTGATCGAAGGGCACTGGTCAATTCACAGAAAGTGGAATGGTGGCTGCCCGGGACCACGGGCAGGAGAACAGGGCCTTGTGCAACGGCGGGCGGTGGCACAGTACGTGCATCTGCTTAACATACTGAACTGCACACTCACAATGCTTAAGGTGGTCGATACACGGGATTTTTGTTGGGTTTTTTTTACTGCAATTGAAAAAAAATAAAAAATGAGCGCCGGTGCGGGAGTCAGGCTGCCTCTGTGGGGCCAGATCTTGTCCAGCTTCCAGTCGGAAGCCTCAGCAACAGCATCGCTGGTCCACACCTGCCACACTGGCATGAGCACCCCCTCGCGCCCCCCGGCTGAGCAGCACACTTCTGATGGCAGCCTTGTCCTTTGAGGTCTTAAACGTGCCCTTCTCATATGCTTTGCTCTTTCTGACTTCCTCCGAGTCCCCTGTCCTTCTGAAGTTGCCAGCCATCCCCTAGGATGACAAGGGGAGAATAGCAGAAATCCAGCTGGGAAATACGGCTGCTTGGTGTGTGTGCTGGGGGCGGGGACGGTGAGCCGGGGGTGCTCTGGGGCCAGAAGCTGAGAAGAAGTCCCCCGTTTGTCCCCTTTAGTTTGCTTCGCTGTCAGATGGGGTAGTACAGTTCTCAGACGCAACCAAACACGCTGTTCACTGAAGGTGGAGACATTCAACCAGGATGCGAACTGCTCTTCGGTTCCAGGAGATTTGGGGGAGTGACATCCTGAGGATTCTGGGGACAGAAGATTTGGGGACACTGGTATGGGCATTCACTAATGATTAGGCTGCCTAAAGATGTTAGGACAGAGAGGCATGGGACGCAGCATGGAATAGGGTCTCCCGCTTGGCAAGCAGCTGTCACCCAGGCCACAGCAATGGCTTGGGGTCCCTCGCAAACTCAAATGGCCTCTTCTGTAGCGGTGGCGTGGACCATTCTTAGGGGAGAGTCTCGCTCTGATGCCACCTTCCAACATGGGACATCCCTGCTGGGCTGAGTTTGGTCTCCAGCCACACCGCACACCTAGAACCATGGTCCCTGACCCACAGCAGTGGGGACAGTGCCCAGGGCCAGCAAGACTTTTATGGGTCCATGAAAATGTTTTCATTTCTTTTAAAATTACAAGAAAAAAATAAACTTTCAAGTCCAAGTGCATGTTATTATATATAATAATATATTTGATTTTATACCAACGCAGTTGTGAAATACAATATTATTATTATTTTTTATTATTTTATGGAGGAAGGTGTCCAAGAAGGCAACGTGCCGAGGGCCCGCGGAAGTCATAACGCAGCCCTCTCTGCTCTGGTCTGAGCCCGGCGGGCAGACCCAACCTGGGGTGATCTGCCGGCCGCTTCTCTGTTCCTACGGCAACTGCTGTCCGTCCCTCCCACTTCACCATTTAGGATCTGGGATATTATCTCTGGTATTTTATTTCTTTTTAGGGACCCATTTCACATGCCAGTTCTGTCACTTGGCAATAGCTATCTGGAGCACATGGTGAGAAAACTCCAAAAGGCTGGTCTGGGGTCAGTGGGAAAGAATGTTGTCATCAATTAGGGGGTCTCGCCTGGGCTTGCGGTGGGGGAGGGGCAGCAGGCATGCTGCGTTCTTGCTTATGACTGACCCTCACCTTCTATCCCCAGCTCGGTTAGCTACAAGCCCCACGAGATGGAATGTGGCTTGCACATGCTGAGTATCCCATGTTAAACAATCCAGAAAGTCCCTTAATACCTGTTGATTGATTGATTGAAGTGGTGTCTGAATACACTTGACCCAATATAATGTCCCCTTGACATCCTTTCATTCTTTTCTTCCTCTTTAGGCGTCTAAACAAGAATAAGCTCCAAGTCCTTCCAGAATTGCTCTTCCAGAGCACGCCGAAGCTCACCAGACTGTGAGTAGAGTTGCATTGTGTGTCCTACCTTGTGCCTTGCCTGGCTTTGGTCACGCAGGGCGCGGGCCGCCTTTGTGTGTGGAGCCTCGGGCCGTGTGGAACTTGGCAGTTAGGCCTCCCTCGTGGAGGCTTGGAGCGGGGCGTCCTATGCTGTGCCCCACACTCCCCTCCAGGCCCCATTTCCTTCAGAGAGCAGCAGCTCAGTGCCCAGTGGGGGCTGGCGGCTGGTGGTGGCGGCTCACTCGTTTTGCATTTAGCTTCAGTGTGAACTTGCCTCAGGGAAATGCCCTGAGAGTGGGACTTGAGGAGGCCCGCAGTGGTCTCAGAGGGCACGGATGTGGACGAAACATTCCCCCTCACCCCCTAGCTGGCTAGAACAAGCCCTGCCTATCGCCTGCCTCCTACCACTGCAGTCTGGGAACCCTGGACCTGGAGGCCTTTGATTTTGTGGGGAAAGAAAGAAGCACCTTGACTTTTGCTGTGTCTTCTGGAACGGTCTGGGATATAATGAAGAGGGAAGAGCTGGAGATGCCTCTGTGCATTTATTCAGTGTGAGTTTGGAAGCTTGGGAGCTGGAGATGTGCATCAGGCAGGAGCTCGGAGTTCACGTACTGTGGGCGTCAGGCGGCCGCTAATTATGGGCAGTGAACAGCTCCGTGATTTTGAACCTGAGTATCCTGCTGGCAGTGAATAGCATATATTACGGGGCGAGCTGGGTTGCCCCAGGCTTGCCTTTCTGAATGGAGTGACACAGTGTCTGGCTGCCTAGCAGCCCAGCAGGGAGATTTACAGCCTGGCTGGGAGGGCTCTGACAGTACTGGGGAGGCGCCAAGTGGCGGCCACCATTCTCATTTCCAATGGCTGTTTACTACCTACTTGTGCAGCCAAACAATGCGTGCAGGTTCTGGGACAAATGGGGAAATGCAAAACACATGTTGGTGTGCACACTGCAGAACGAGTTCAGAGTTTGGAATCTGTACCTCTATTTGTATGTGTACGTGCACAGCAAGACTATACACACAAACGTATTTTAAGGGGCACTTTGTCAAAGCAAGCACAGGCAAGGTTTGGCGGGTGTTTTGGTGGCACGGTGACCTTGCTTTTCTCAGATACACCAGTACTTTGTCAAGGTGTTCTGGTGCTGTGAGCTCCATTGCTCTTGTTCAGTCCGCCTGCCCGCCCTTGCTCAATGTGGGGAGGTATACGCCTCCCCTCTCCACTCTTGCACCCTGCATCCCCTGGATGGGTGCGAGGGTGGATGAGGTCAGTGAGTGTCTAGCAGGGCTGACTGAGTAAGCCAGACTAAGCGGGCCTACAGGGAAATCGCCCTGACTTTGAACTTGCTCTCCTGTGTAGAATTCCTTCCTTAAATGCTCACCTAAGCGCCATCGCTTCACCCAGTGCTGCGTGGTGCCTTCTCAACGTACCCCTAACGAAGTGAGGCAAACTATCTGCACTTTATATGGGACCCCGGCAAACAGAAGGTGCCGAGGGCCGGGCCTGCTGGGGGGCTTTGAGCAGGTGGGGTCTGAGTATTCCGGTTGCTGTAGGATGTCAGATGGGCTAGTTCTAGCTCACAGAAGCTATGACCTCGCAGCTGCTCCTCACACCATCAGGCAAGGCCCGTCTTGTGCAGGGCTGGGCCTGATCCAGCAGAGGAGGCATTCCAGCAGTCTGATCTGTGAGCTGCTGGGGACCAGACCCAGGCTGTCAGCACAGGGGCCTGGGAAAGCCCAGGACACTGTCCTAACTGCCACATTCAAACTGAGGAGGGTTGGGAGAGTCCCCTTCCCTTCAGTGCCTAAATATGCTCACCGGGAAAAGGGGAACTTGCCCTCCCCCTTCTACCGACCCCACGAGGAGCTGTAAGTATCCGAGGGGGTAATGGTGTGTTCGCGTTTGCCCGGGTTTAAAGTGCTATGTGAGTGCAATCACCATGGTAACTATTGTCACTCCTACAGTCCCCATCTTCACAACCTGAGTTTCCAATCTCCTTTCTCTGGGAGCAAGGAAGAAAGTAGGAGTTGCTGTGAGCCCTGACATGCATTACACTGAGCTTCTGCTTCAAGCCAGAGGCTGCACCGGAAGGCCACATGACATCTGACTCATTGTGGTGTCCCTGCTGCTCCGGGTCCCCAGCCAGGCACAGTGTGGCAGACGTTGGTACTTAGGATGGTGGATGAATAAATAGATGAATGGTACAGGCCTAAGGGTGTAAACAGTGTTCTCCTTTAGCCACTATTCATTCACTCACTCACTCACTCACTCACTCATTTACTCACTCACTCACTCATTCATTCATTCACTCATTCATTCATTCACTCACTCATTCATTCACTCACTCAGTCACTCACTCATTCATTCATTCACTCACTCATTTACTCACTCACTTATTCATTCACTCACTCACTCATTCATTCATTCATTCACTCACTCACTCACTTATTCATTTACTCACTCACTCACTCACTTATTCACTCACTCACTCACTCACTCATTCATTCACTCACTCACTCACTCATTCAGGAAGCTTTTCCTGGAGCTTGTTTCAGCCTGACCTCTGTGCTGGGTACTGAGCTGCAGACATGAAGAATGCCCAGTTCTCCATGTGTCCCATCATGAGACATTCAGAATGGTGACCCAAAAGCTAAGAGCTGAATATCTTTTTTTTTTTTTATTTTTTTATTGAAGCAGCTATATTAACCCAGGTCTGGGCTATAATGAGCAATCCCTTTTTCTCTCTGGGCTTGATCTTTGATTTTTCTTAATGGCCGTGTTGTGTCTTTGTCTTATTTTGTCAGCCACTCCAGGGCCTTTTTAGAAGTAAACAGGGTACAAATTAGAAATCAATAAATGTGCAATCATGAGTGTGTACACACATTTGCCACTGGCTCTGTTTTAACAAGGCACTGCATCTCAGTGGGCCCAGTGAGCCGTCTTCTAGGGAAGGCTAGATGTGGGCACGTGTGGCTGGCTGCCCCTTAGCGTGTGTGTGGGACACGCAAGCAACTGCAGTCCGCGCCTTTCTTCTCAGCTCTGTAGACAAAGACTCCATGATACTGAGTGTTTATACAAAAACACCCTTTGGAAGGGCTGTGGATGTGTCATTAGACATGTTTTGAGCAGTGATGGGAAAGAGTATTTATTGAGAACTTTTGCTCTTGTAATAATACTACTAACTAGTGACAGAAATATAACCAAAGTTAGTTTAACCCAAAGAGAAAATCTGTTAGCTCATATGCCTGTGGAGTCCAGTGACAGTTGTAGATGGCTTTAGGTGCAGCAGGATTCAGGGGCTTGATGTTGTCCATCCTTTGGAACAGTACACATGACGGTGGCCAAAAGCAGAAGCTCTGAGGGTACTCACCTAGGAACCCGGTGGAGAAGGTGCCCTGGTCTACAGTCCTGCAGAGGTGAACTGAAGGTAGATTGCTTACCTTGACCGCTCGTCCATATCTCAGCAAATTGCTGTTGCAATGAGACAGTGTCCTCTGAGAGATGAGGTCTTGGTCATGCATCCATTCTACTTTGGAGATGAGGGCCTGGAGTGGGTTTCTCAAAAGAAAGAATAGTTCTGTTATCAGAAGACAGAACAGATGCAAACTTGAAAACAAAAGGTATCTGCAAAGGTTATTCAGCACCCACTCCATGCGGTCCCCATGTTTTCACTGAGCACTTTGGCACCCACAGCAACACCTCACGGTAAGAATGATAGCAAACACGTCGAGTGCCATGTGCTGTTCTGAGCACTTTCTATATAACTCATTTGATACTCCTAACAGCTCTACAGGTTAGGTACTATGATTATTACTATTCTATAGATGGGACATTGCTGCTCATCGAGGTTAAAGAACTTGCCCAATATCATACAAGTGCTTGGTGACAGAAGCAGGATTCAAATTTGGGTAATCTGACATAGGAGTCTTTGCTTTACTACAATCAGCTCCCTGCCTCAACATTCCCATTCTATGAAAGAGAAAACTAGATTCCAGAGTTTAAATTACTTGCCCATACATCCCATATTCCTGAGGAGCAGCACTAGTCTGGGCACTCGGCCTCAACGCTCAGATTTAGCCTTCACACCAGGCCTGAAAAAAGAATCATGGTTAAATCTACCTCTAAAGCTCAGAAGAGTTCTCTAACTTACCCATACTGGTATGACCAGGATACAAGGGACTCCAATAGGTGCCTCTGTCGCTCGCTGCAAAGCCCTTTAGCGTACTACCATGCCACAGTGCCATACCTACTATTGTGGAGAGCTAAAGTTAGGCTAAAAAGAATCGACAGTGGTCCTGCCATAAACCCAAGTCCTTCTGTGAGGTCTTGTCTGGTTCCCCCGTTGCCACACCCCCGGGCCCAGCACCGTCAGATTCGTCGGTTCATGTGTGTATTGGTGGCGTATCTATGCTCTTACTTTGTTCTCAAGCACCTAGAGCGTGGGCCATAGTATGCTAGAATGTAGGAGTGCCCTGAGGTTTAGGTAATATCACTGTGGTCTGTAAAACACGCAGCAGATTCTCTGTCATGCCTTGGGCGCTGAGGGAGTGTTGGCTCCCTCCCATCCTAATATGGATCATAAAGTTCTTAAGTGTCAGGACTACCCTTCCATCCTTCCCAGATTCCCTGTGGGCTCCTGACCAGAGCTGAGCATAAGAGATGTCACAGAAGTGAAAGGGTTAAGGGGCCGCCAGTTATGCGCTGTGAGACCGGGCAAGTCACTGAACTTCTCTGTCTCACCGTCTTCATCAATAGACGAGACAAGACTAGAACCGCGCTGCTGTGAGGATGCATGGAAACAATCCACGGACGGCCTTCAGCACCGCACATGGCACATGGCGAGTGCTCAGTGAGGATGACTGTCGTTAACTTTTACTAGCTGACTGGTGGGCTGGTGCACATGCTGGAGCTTTGGCATCTGTGGGGTAAACATTTCTGCACCTGGCAAAGAATTCAGGCCTTAAAACCGCGGCGGGTTTAGGAAAGCACCGCGCCGGGACTGGGGAGAGCCCGGTCCTCGTACTGCCTCCGCCGGGCGCAAGCTGTGCGGCCTTCGGCGTGTTACCTCTGCCCTCCGGGTCTCAGTTGTCTCAGCCAGAGAGGGCGGGGGAGAGCGTGGTCTGCTACACGGTCTGTAGGTTAATTTTTTTTTTCACATCCTCATCCAACTGTCTCTTTCACCCACACATGGAAGAGGGAGTGAGAGATTTCTGAGTGTTGGGGGGTTAAGCGGGTAACACTGCTAGAAATTCTTTAGAAGGAGCAGAAAATGAGGTGGAAACAGTGATTAAAAAGCCCTCTGCATCTCACTGGATTGGAAATCTTGGAAGGAGACCTGGGCCACGGGCTCACGACTGTTTTGTAAGAGTTCGACTTTGCCATCTGAGGACGAGCACACCACCGGGGTCCTCTTGGCCCGCCTTTCCCAGATGCGAGGCCGGAGTCCAGTATATTCCTGGCAGCGTGGAAGGCCGGTGGCTGATGGGCAGCGTGGAAGGCCGGTGGCTGATCGGGCCTGCGAGGGGTTTGACAGCTTTTAAAATGCCACTGGGGTTAAACCGACTGCTGCCCACTTGGGTCAGCGACTTGCAGGGACTGGGGGGTTAGTCACCAGGCAGGGGAAAACAACACGAGATGTGGCCAAACACCTTGTCCCAAGTCACTGGGGCTCTTGTCATGGCGGAGCAGCGACCTCAAGAAGTTCAAGGCTGTGAGACTTCATTTCCAGGGACCTTACTTCCCGTGGGCGGGCCCTCCTCTCATCTCTGCTTCCTCCGCATTTACCGTTCCCTGCTCCTGTCGCAGCCCTGTATATATGTGCCCTGTCCCCCAAATACACCGGAAGCTGCAATCAGCAAGGTGCGAGAGGTCTTCTCGAGGCAGCCCCGCATTAGAGCAAAGAGCAGAGGCGTGGGGACCGTGCAAAGCTGGGTTCGCACCTTGATCTCTGGTGATCTCAGCCAGTGATCTCAGTGTCTGTTGGTTCTCTGTGCAAGAGGAGGAATAGTCCTCGTCCCTGCCCTCATTTGCTCGCGCTGCCATAGCAAAGTCCCTCAGACTGCAGGGCTTAGAGAGAGGAGCTGGTTCTCTCCCAGTCTGGAGCCTGAAGGTTAGGGTCGAGATGCTGGCAGTGTTGGCTTCCCGAGGCCTCTCTCCCTGTCTTGCAGATGATGGTCTTCCTGCCGCCACTTCACTTGGCCGTCCCCCTGTTCATTCTCCCTCCTCATTCTCATTAGGACACCAGTCGTATTGGCTCAGGGCCCCACCCTAACGGTCACAGTTTAACTTAATCGCCTCTTTAAAGACCCGATCTCCATGTACGGTTTCATTCGGAAGTCCTGGGGACGAGGGCTTTGACATATGAAGGGCACATTAGCACCTAATGGTTCCCAAGTGTGTACTGCCCACCTGGCACGGGGCAGGTGCCCTGCGCACTGCTCTCACGCATATTTACTCACTCAGTTCAGGTTTGGGAGAGTAGATACTTATCATCCCCATTTTAGAGATAAGGAAACAAGACTCCTCAAGACTTAAACAGCTGGCCCAGGGGCACAGAGCCGGTACCTGGCGGAATCAGAACCCCAGCTTGCGTGGCTCCAAGCCCACCCTGCTCACCGTAATTTCCCTGCTGTCGTTAGGAGAGCATAGTGACCCCGCAGAAGCTCGGCCAGGGCGGTTCCTCCATTTCTCTCAAGCCCTGGATGGGCCCTGGGCCTGCAGGTAGCGCCTTGTGCCACGCGGGGCTTCCCTCGCGGCCACCCTGGTCCTCCGATCCCACACTGCACTTCAACCTCCAACTACGCGGAGTAACACCGGTACTGATGTGAGACAGTGCTGCAGAAGTGACACGCCACGGGGAGGACAAAGACCGCGCCACTCGGTTTTTCAGCAGAGCTGCTGCCGGACGTGGTGCGTGATGACAGGACGGTGGGCACACCGAGCCCTCCTGGTGGCGGCGGCTTCGGAGACTGCCTGCCCGCAGCTGGGCCCCAGGCGCCTGCTCCCTGCGGTGCGGGCCCGGCCTGCAGAGGCCAGGGGCTGGACAGGGGGACCAGCCTCCCCACTGCGGACACGCGGTCACTTTTTGCAGGGTCACAGCCTCCGAAGCCTCGTGGAAAATGTCCTTGCAAACTGGAGCTCCGTTTCCGCCGCCTCCTCCGTGCCCCGAGCCGCTGACATGGCAGCGAGGCCACCCTTCAGGCTGCTCTGGCAGACTTCCTCAGTCACAGCTTTAATCTGTGTGTGGACGAGTAGTGGGTGACAGTGGGGGCCACGTCACTCGTGGGGTTTCAAGGCCGTGTGAGTTGCACTGTTTCTGAGGGGCCCTGAGCCAGAACCAGGAAAGAAGTCATGGAAGGTTTCTTCTCTTCTCTCCTTCTCTGAAGTTTTCTCTCACTGAGCCAGAAGCCTGTTGTCACATCCACAGAGTTGGTTACAAAGCCAACACTTAAAACTGTCTCAGAGACTTGGCCTATAGAATTTCAGGGCTGGGAATAAAAGTTATCTAGGCCAGCACTCCTCAAACTTTCCTCTGCATCTGATGATCTGGGCGTCTCGTTGAAGTACACATCCTGACTCTGGAGGTCTTGGGTGGGAACTAAGAGGCTGCATTTCTAACAGACTTTCAGGTGATGTTCCTGGCCTCGAACCACACTCTGCAGAGCAAGGTTCTAGGCTTTCATGGTTCTCAAACTTAGCATATGGAAAAAAAAATTCCTTGAGGTCCCAGTTAAAATGCTGATTCCCAGGCCATGTACCTAAGAACGTTCAGTCGATCTGGAATGGATGTAGGGACTTGACTTTATAAATAGGCACCCTGGGTGATTTTGATGGATGTCATTCATGGAGCATATTTTGAGAAACACCAATCTAGTACAGCCTCTTTTATTTTATAAATTTGGGAGCAGGGGAGGAGCCAAACATCTTAGTACAGTAGGCACCTTTTGCCACCTTCCTAGGTCTGCCTGCAAGCTAGGTATTTTTAAACCAACTACACACATGATGAAGCTGAGGCTTGAGAAGCTTAACTAACTCACCAAGAATAAACCCAGGTCTTTCTGACACCCAATTCTATGGTTTTCTTATACTTTATCATGTGCCTCCTATGTTGAAACACATTGAGAGAGAGAGAGAGAGAGAGAGAACAATCATGAATCTCTGAAGCTTTCAAAGTTCAGTATTTGTACTTCATGCTCTTATGAGCATATGTGAACACATACTTATATCTGAGATCTAGGGTATTAAGACTTGAAATGGTAAAAGAAAAAAATTATAGACTTAAATGAATGTTTGCAAGTAGAGATTTCTAAATTCCCCACAATTTATCACAGATAAACTTGGGTTTTACATTTTTGAAGTCTTCAGCTCTTTGGGTCAACAGGACAATTTTCTAAAGTGATCAGGCAGTAGTTGAACTAAGAGCATTCTGCCAGCTTCAGAAGTGTGTGTGTGTGTGTGTGTGTGTGTGTGTGTGTGTGTGTGTGTGTGTGTGTGTGTGTTTTCCAGAAAGAAAACCAAGCTGTGACTTTACAATGCTTTGGAATTACAGAATATGCTTGTAATTTTTACAATTCTGCACAGACTTCTTTGCCACATCTGGTTGATATTACTGGCAGGGATATATGGGGGAATAAACCATGGGCTGGAATGTGAAACATCCCACAAAATGAGTTTCTTATAGGTTCCTGCATAAAACATTGTGAGTCTCCCTGTCTTTGGAAGGGTGGCTTAAGTGATTTCATGGATTCAGTATTTTCTTTGGTTTGAAGGTAAGGGCTTTCACTGGTCTACTTGGTGGGAGTTCCAAGATGGTTTTGCTGAAAATGTGTACAAAGAGTTAACCATTCCAGAGTCATGCCATGGGCCAGAGTGAGACAGCCACCCTGGAAGGAAGTCAGACCAACCTTTCGTCAAAACCACTGGGCACTGGTGGTTGTGGTCCAACTCCGGAGCCAACTGACTCGCTACAGAAAAAGGAAGGCTGCAGGGAGGGAGGGTCAGGTGTGTAAGGGCCTCAGGAAGCCTCCGGAATCTTCGCTTGGGTGTGCATCAAACAGCAAGAAGAGCTCAGCGCCTTGCACATACTGCCAACAGCCTTCGCACCCCCAGGCGTTCTCTGTGCTGTACAGGGAAACAGTGAGTTGGAAAAATGGAGAAATAAAACCAATGCCTAGCTGGTACCTGGAAATCAGTCAATTCCCTGCTGGAACATTCCTGCCCAATTCCCAGGAAGAGAGCTGTGTGACCAGGGACAACTAAAACATTCACTGAACACCAACTGTGTGTGTGCTTGGGTCACTGCAATGTGCTGGTGGTTGGGATGCTAAGTGCAGGATGCAGACGTGTCCAATCGGAGCCCAGAGGGTGTGAGCATGGGCTTCTTGCCACCTGGCTGCTTCTCAGACGTCCTTGGTCGGGCCCCACCTGCAGAGCTGGAATGGTTCTGCCCATCACCATGTGCGGCTCTCAGCACCCTGTGCCATGTGGTGGAGTCGGTCAGCCAGCAAGGCTGTGTGGCTGTCACCAGGGCTGCTCAGGTAGACTGTGGTCTCCAGTGGCAGCGTACCCTTTGCTGAGAATAAGAACCGGAGGCCAGCTTCACCCACACCCTGGGGGTCCTCATTCTCCTGATCTGGAGTTAAAAACTGTCAGGGGAATTGAAAATGTCAGGGAGATACCACATTGTATAGAGAAAAACATCAGCCTTTTGAGGTGGGCAGACCCAAAACACACATTCTTCAATTGCCTGAATGATGCAAATTTACCCACATCTAATAATCTTGAAATATTTGTTCTTGAATCACATTCACCATCAACATTTCTACAGAGCCTAATCATCTCTCATTTTCAACCAACGTTTGGGAATCTCTCCAGGGGACAAATACCGTTTTAATTTGGTGCCCCGAATTCTAGCTTAATTTCAAATCACATTCACACACAAAAACTGTAATTTTGGCCTTCTCCTGGCTTTCCTATGGGCTCAGTGTCCTGGCTGTTGAACATTAATTTCCATTTGTAAGGTTTGCAGTCCCTTTACAAAGCCCTGAAGATCGAAGCTTGTAATGAAAGTGTTGACACAGTATTAACAACAGCAAAACTATGATAACACAGTACTGTCCAAACCAAATAGAAATGGAGAAGTTTAAGCAAATTTCATGCTCCTTGCCCGAATGTGGTGTGCTGGACCTGAGTTTTTGATTCATGGTTTACAATAATATTTTAATGTTTTATTCATGATGTTTCTTTCTTCCCATCATGCCTTCTCTAATTCTCCTCACCCTACCTAGGGTGATGAAGCCTGCTTGGAAGGCTGGCCTTGTCTTGATCGGCACTGGCTGGTGTGTAGCCAAAACCTCCCCGAGGTCGGCCAAGGGGAGTATTCAGCTATTGAACTGATGGTTTGGCCTCTCATTGGCATGTCTAGGGTTCTGGACTCGAATTTTTTGTCAATGAGTCAGCTTTTGATTGAAATACACATAGAATCATGCCAACATTTCTCCTAGTAAAGGGAGCATCTTGACTTTTTGAGGTCAAAATGCTCTGTCTAAGGGAGAAAACTGCATTTCTATGAGGGTGAAAGGGTAGCTGAGGATGGATGCCTTTCATCTCAGTTTCATTTAATTTAGTATTCATGAAACTCCAAGCTGTAGCTCAAGATGTTCAGAGAGACCTAACTTCAATAATTTCTTTAAAAATATAGAAATCCGTGGTAGCAATACAAGAAGAAATGTTGGATCACCGATTTCATTAATATCGTGACCCTAATCACCTCCTTCCTATGTCTCTACATCACCTTCTCTCCTTCTTTTTTGTTTTGTCACAAGCACATGTACCTACATACAATGTGCCACACACATACACTTAAACCCTTCTCTCTATAGGGCAATGCCAGACAGGTAAAGGACGATCCCTTCCAGGCTGCTGAATCAAAGCAGAGATGTGATTTCACTGTAGTGCACGATACTAACTTTTAAATGAGCTGAAATTATTGAGCAACACTGTGAGGAGATATCAGGGGTCAGAAAGGCAGTCACAGTGATGTGGTGGGTGGGATGCTTTGTCTTCTTGGCTCCTAATTGGTGTTTGTGGCGCATAGAGATGGTAGTGGCAGATCTGTGTCAGAGACAGTAAATTATTATTGTGAGTGTTTTCTCATCTCCAGAGCATTTCTCTTTTCTGTGGAAGAGACATGCAGGGGTCAGGCTCCCAGCCGAGACCCTCGGGGACTTTTATTCCATTTTACAACACAGAAAAGAGCATTGTCACCACCCATTCCCAAGGGCTCAGCCATTGAACAAAATTATCTTAGGAAATAATCGTTATAGCTTTCATGGCTCTGCAGATCCCCTTCCCCTGGGCATGGCACTTCCTTTATTTAAATGAAAGTGAAGGACAGAAGATCATTAAGGCCTAATGAGGCCAGAAAAGCACCAGCAGGGAAAGCGGAGTTGCCCGGGGAGTACTCTACTCACCACCTTCTCCGCAAGTGTACAGTCCCCGAGTGGAGAGCCACACACACTGGTGGGGAGAAGGGGTAGAATTTGTGAGCCCATCTTAACCATGAATTACCAGTTTGTCCACTACCTTCCATCTCTGCTGCCGTCATCCTAGTTTAAGCCATTATCTTTTCTTGATTAGATTGCAAGGACCACTTCACTCAATCTGCCTGCTTCTATGCGTGCTCCGAATCATCCATCATCCAACAGCCGCCATGATCATTGTAAGACAGATCAGATCGCCTCATTCCTCATTCCAACTACGTTGTTCTAAGAAGAAACCCAAGCTCTTACATTACACAGTCTGTCCCCTGTCACTCTTCCTGGGGTCCTCCTAGGCCAGTCTCACCACACAGCAGCCTCACAGGCCTTTCTGTTGCTCTAGTACCCCATCTCTTTCTCAACTCAGGGCTTCGGCCTGGCTATTTCTTCTGCCTGGAACGTGGTGACCCCACATGTTGGCATAGCCAGATCCTTCCTGAAATTTGGAGCCCGGCTCAAACACCACTCTCTCAGAGAGCCTTTTCTGGTCACCCTATGTGCGTGGCTCCCTTTCTCACCAGTCAGTAGCTATGTAGCATGACCTTGTTTCTTTTTCTTCATGGCACTTCCCACCACCTGAAACTTTTTGGCTCATTTATGTATTTACGTGTTTGTTTTCTGCTCTCCCATCCCCCAGTAGAATGTAAACTTCTTCACAGCAGGATTCTGTCTGTCTTGCTGACTCCGTAGTTGCTCACCACTGCATCCTGACTCTACAGTCGCCTACTACCGCATCGGCACGGCGGGGGCACTGGGTAAATATTTTGTAAATGAGTGAATGAGAGAAGAAACTTGGTCTTTCCAAAATCCGCTTTTCCTCTCAATATATGGTGAAAGGCACCTTCTGTTCCAAACCAGAACTCTCTCCTCATTGCCCCGAAATAGCCCCAAATGACTATTTTTATAGAGTATGTACACACACACACACACACACACACACACACACCAATGCACATTCCTACTCAACAAGCTCACACACACGAGTGAGGATAAAACTAACCTGCTGGATTTCATTCTTTGTTTCCAGCCTTTATTTCACTCTTTGCAAGACAAATTACTTGAGTTTGAAAAGTGGAGGGACCCTGCTCTGGGATTCTGAGAGGGCCTTTGCGGGACGAGCCCATCCACACACAGGTGGGCATGTGGCATGAGGTGAACTGACTTCAAGGGCCAGTGGGTGTGATTTCATGCTCCCAAACAGCCCATGCCAGGAGCCTCTGCTATTACAGGTGAGCGAACACCTGAGACTGGGAGCTGGTCAGGGAACGCGTTTTGGGATGCTTGTTTCAAAGACCTGGGAATAATATTGTGCGCTACAATGAAATGAAAAGATAAACTCTGCTTCCTTCATCTCTAGCCCTCACTTTTTATTTCTTTCTTTCTTTTTTTCTTTTTACTTCTAATAGACATTGAAAGAGATTGTCTAGCTAAAAAAAGTAAATTAAAAAAAAAAAAAAAAAGACTGGTAGGGACTCCAAAACCAAACATTAGTCTCAAAAAGAAACGCATAGATGTTCAGTAAGAACATGGACCTAACCCTCCAAATTTTTATATTTTTTTTCTCGATCTGAAATCGAAACTAGAGGTTGTTTGAAAGACAACCTGGAGAACGAGTCCAAACCTGATGTGAACCCTGTCTTCCAAAACAATTGAACCAGGACCACACTGGAACATCAAAATATCCCTGTTTTCCAAACTAGCTCCCTCTGAGTCTCTGGCTGGTGTAGCTGAACACCGGTCTCTGCCGTCAGTCCCTCTTCTCCCCCACCCAGCCCCACCTGTCACTCCTCCTTCCTGCAAAGGCATCATCCAGCAGCCATGGGCCCATCACCCGGGCCGCATGTGACCACAGTGACTGGCAGGATAGTAAGAGAGACTGCTCTTCTGAACCCTTAACACAGTCACCCCCTTCGGTTCTGTGCCATGAGGAAAGAGGGTGTGTCTTTTCAGTGAGGATAGACCCATGAGGTGGGTGGGGAAAGTGGGGAAGATAGAATGGAAGGAAAGGATAGAAAGAAAGAAAGAAAACGTGGAATAAGGGAGGGAGGGAGGGAGGGAGGGACAACAACAAGCGCACAGAACAGAGTTGGAAAAGACAGAGACACAGTGAAGGGAAAAGGCAAGAAGCAAATGGGACTCTTGGGAGGAAGATGTATCTTAGGCTTGTGTTTGTCCTTGTCTGGTTCCTCCCGAGGCAAATGGGAAAAGTTCTGACCACACTTGTGCCTCTCCATTCTGTGCCAACCTCTGTGTCAGCTTCTGTCCCTACACCACCCCCTCAGGAGGTAAGAAACATCATCTTCCTAGAGTGCCAGAGCTGAATGGTACCTTCTGGAACTTCTAGACTAATGCCTTCATTTTATAGTTGGAGAAACTGAGGCACAGAGCACTTGGGAGCTCACAAACCCCAGCCCCTGGATTCCTGGTCTGGTGCTGTGGGCACAGCCCAAAGGTTCCTTGCTCGTGATTTGTCATTAAGTAATGAGGAAGAGAAACTGTGCATGAAGGATTATTGGCTTACAAGGGATTCAGGATTGATGCTCCTAGGGGCCAGGTTGGCTTGCACAGCAGTTTATCTTTTAAGACAAAGGATATTCTTTTGAAAGAGGAGATACTGGTTATAAATTTGCTCATCCAAGTAAGGATGAGCAATTCTCACCCATGAAGATGGAGGTTCTATGAAAGCTTTATGTGGTTATTGTCATGACTTACTGAGGATGGGAATTGAAAGGGCAAACCTCACAGGAGAGTCATGCCGAGGAAAGCATCAACAAGGCAGGCAGCAAAAAGAAGGCGTCGTGGCTGACTCCCTAAGGCTTCCATCCTGGTGTTGCAAGAATGGAGGTGCATTAGTGGGAAGTGGAGAGAAGAGGAAGTCTTCTTGGAGGGGTCTGAGGGAGACTGCTCCTCCAGCCCTCCCAGGGATAAGCCCTGGCGCATCTGAAGTTCTGCCCTCCAGGAATTTTAGAAGTTTAAAGGCTAACGCCCTCTGGGTACCGGCAGCAGCAGCAATATCTTTCCTGTCCCAGCTAGTCACTTCTGTAAGGACTTACCCTTTACAAGGAGCCCGCGTGCTTGAGAGGAAGGCCCCCAGCCTGTTATTCATAACCAAGCAGCCACAAGGAACTGACCGGGTTTTCCTAGTGAGCTGGGGCACCGCATCCTGCTTACCTGTCACACGTAACCCATTTACCTGTAGCTAATTAGCCAGACTTCAGCGTGGAGTCCCGAATTGCTATGCTAATGATGGCAGCCCTCCTGTCCCAAGAGGTGCTGATGCCCCAGCTCAGCATGAGAGACTTAGGCAGTATCTCTTTCCAAAGATATAATCTGATTCCACCACGGGAGGCTGCTCTGGTCCTAGCTCACTTTGCTCTAAATGTCTCACTAGATGCTCTCATTACTTAATCTGTTCAGGCCCCAGACCAGCCCGGGCCTCTTATTTATTTATCTGGGGCCCTGTTTACTTCCCCGTTGTAAATGACTCCTGGCTCCTGGCGTCTGATTGCTGCAGTGATAGACTAATAGCTCGGAGCTGCCGCATTTGCCTTGTGTGATGAGGCAAATAATATGCTTAACTTATGGGCGAGAAGTGCACCCTCCATTGATTTCCGTGGGGGGGATATTACTCAGGGGAAAGGGCCAAATCATTTACCTAATGGCTGCTGGTGGAAGGCGGCGTAATTACAGACAGAATTATGAGAAACAAATTGCCATGCCCATAAATCTAAACCTCCAGTTTCTCAAAGGCAGAGGGGGATTTCGGCCCGGGCACGGGCTCCTCCTCTCTGACGGGTGGGTTTCTGAGAAGGTGCTGTTGGCTCTCTCGTTTGCTTGGCAAGGGGCAGGCTCTTCCTCGGCTTCCAACTTTTAGACATCAGCCTGTGGGCCCATCCATCCCACTGTCACTGCTACTGTAAATAAAGTTTTATTGGAAGACAGTCATACCCATTTATTTACACATACTCTATGGCCCTATCTGTGCGACAGTGACATATATTTACTATATGGCCCTTTCTAGAAATAGGTGTGCCAGTTCTTGCTTAGCAGAAGAAGTACCTTCAGACAAGTGGAGACAGAGAGATGAGTTTGGATCACGGCGTGCCCCTTAACTTTGTTTCCTTGGACGATTTAATCCCATGACAAGGAAACTTGAAGGGAACTGAGGTGTTTATCACTCACTTTGCATAGAGGCTCTGCATCTACTCATGTGGCTTTTCCCAGTAACCATGTGACTTGGGAGGTTTCACGAGCCCATTGGACAGAAAAGAAAACTGAGACTCCAAAAGGTGAAGCGTTTGCCCAGGGTCATTCAGTGAGGAGATGGCAGAACTGGGATTCCTATACCTTGTCTGCTAGCCCCAGATTTTGTCTGCTTTCAGCTAAACTTCACTGCTTCCCAAGAAAAAGAAGGGAGGAGGCACTGGCAGTGGGGAAGGGTTTATCTAGGTCCTGCCTCTCTCTCGGCAGAAGGGCCGAAAGGGGTCCTGGGAGCCACCAGATCACAGGAAGCAAAAAAGCTGGAGGAGAAGTGAGGGCATCTGGTTCACATGCCACGGAGGGCCAGATGGTGGAGCAGACCCAAGAGCACTTGATCATGTTGTTTGTCAGGCAGCAGGAGAAACCAGGAGGGGAGAAGTCCTGGGTGATAAGAAGCTTATTTCATGGCCTTTGTTGCCTGTATGATGCCACTTGTCAGAGAGAGAATGTGATCCATGTGGCTTCCTTGTGGGGGAGGTAGAGGGCACCAGCTCTGCTGCTGTGCGATGGACAGAGAGCCGTGGCCCTTACAACGTCTGGGGCATCTTCTCGGCTTTGGAGCTCTAACCCCGGAGTGACACGGATGCCCTGGACATCTGCCGTGGGTGTGGGAAAGGTGGTTTGTCCGCAGGCCTGCTGATGTCATCAGTACATGCTCTGCAGCTGCAGAAATCTCAGGTTGAAAGCAGAACCGGGAGCACCTCTTGCAAAATAGCCTTTGGGCTTTGAACCTGGGAAGATAAGAGGGCACAGTGGAAATAATAGTAAATAATTCAACCCTGTAGCAGCAGCTACCATTTGTTGCATGTTTACAAAGCACCAGGCATTGTTCGTTTTCATTTAATCTTCATACTCATCCTATGAGGTGGGTATGACGGTTCCATTTTTATTGAGGAGGAAATGAGGCTCCGAGTACTTTGCTCAAGCTAACGTGGAAATGGTGGAACCGAGAACCCAGTCTACCTGACACCTCGCCACTCCACGTACTGGGGCTGGGAGCTGGGAGGACAGCAGGTAAGGCCTAAACTACCACAGGCCAGCTCAGCCACATGGGTACGTAATTGTCAGGTATTTGCCACAGAGGATATGAACATCAGCTTCAAGTGTCTAGATGTACATTTCCCAAATGTCCATCTTAGTAGATGACCAGGGTAAAGTTCGGGAATATTTGGGAAACGTGCTGAAGGAAATATGGAAGGAAGGCTTCTTAACCGTAGGACTTCTCAGAGCCTTTCCCTTTCCCTTGTTAATATGCAGTGTGAATTCCCAAGAGGTGAATTTCCAAGTACACAGCTAGTTCCCAAACATTTTTGATTATGGAATCTGTGTTCATGACACATTTAGTAGGACTTGAGTTTCATAGGACTGGTGAAGTTAGAACTTCTTAAAGTTAGGTTAATTTGTAAGCGAAAGATCCATAAAAGAGCCTGAAAAATATATCTGATGGCAATTCAGCATTTTCCTTTGAAACTCCATGGTGATCTGAACGGACCAAGGATTGGTCAACCCGTGTTGGCGATTCTGAGGCCCCATTTAATTGCCATCTCAGTGTGGCCCTCCAGGGCCTTGTTATTGTCGGTTCTGATACGGTGTCCAGGCCCCTCGCTAGACTCTCGGCTGCCACTGAAGTTGAGAATCATTTCAGAGGCCTTCTTACACCCCACTTTGTTCTCAAAGCTTCCCCTGTTTGGCTAGAAGAAGGGTGGTATTTCCCCTCTGTTCCTACCCTGTCTGAACGTGCTGGCCCTCTCCCTTCCTCTCCTGGCCCACCACCCTCCATGCTTCCCCTTTGACTCTGTCTCTGGGGGGCTCCTCTGGCCCCAAGGGCAGACAGAAGCTGTAGGCCCCTGAGGCATTCTGGTGAGCTGTTAGAACCCAGGTCCCCTCCGGAATCTAAATTCCTACCTCACCGACCCAGAAAGGTGGAGCAGATTCTCCCCAGCTTGATGCCGTGAGCTGGATGCCTGCAAATACTCAGCGGCTTTCCCAAAGCAATGCCTACTCATGCCTTCTCAGAGTGGGCTGCAGTCCCCTGGGGACCGGGACCTTTTCTGCTCTGCTGCCCTATCCCTCAGGAATGTCATCTGATCCATGCACCTCCTATAGGGAGACCCTGTCATTAGCGGAAATTTTTTTTCCTGAGGATTCAGACCCAGGGAGTGCTACTCCAGCCTCAGCATCTTTATGTCAGATACTCGCATAACACACACAAGCACAAAGGAGGCCTATAGCATGCATGCAGACCTTCCCCTCCCCTCCAGCAGGTCTGCTGGACCCATGGCTACCTCCATACATTTGCCCAAGCCATTCCCCTGCCTAGGATGCCTGCTTTCTCTTCCAGGGCCTATTCCAGTCTAGAGACAGTGCTGGAAGGTTCTTAAGAGTGAGGGTTCTGCATTAGAAGATGCTTGCAAACCTTAAATGAAGTAATCTTTATACAGCACTTAGTACACTCTCTGGTGTTCAGTAAACACTGGTTTCTTTTATCCAGTCCTCAAGCCTCAAGTCCTCCCCATTCAGTGAAGACTTGATGGCAATCTCTCCCCGCATTGGCCCCCCAAATTCCTAAGCGTGACCATCAGAACCGCATCGGTCACGCCGCTCATAATACTTCTTGCGTTGTCTTCATGGACCGGCGCTCCGCCTTGGTGTGAAACAGGACGCTCCCTGCGTCTCTGCCTCCCCGCAGCTGCACGCTTGCTGATCCTGCTGTCTGCTGGGGTGCTCCGCACCGAGTAGCTGGCTGATTCCCTTGCTGCTGAATGAGCCACCTGGTCGGCTAAGGTCAAGGACTTGAAAAACGTCACGCTTGCTCTTCCTCCTCTTGCAAGCACCTGCTCATGTAAAGACACGGCAAGATGCCGGCCCGGGTGTGGGAGCCTGTCCGCAGGCACACTGTGTTTGGCTCGCGTAACTCTTTTTAAAAAAATGAGTTGACTGTATTTAAAAATTGAGAGGTTTCCTATAAAAACTTAAATTCTGGGTCACTCCCCCCAAATTGGGAGCTCCGGCAGCAGTGCTGGCTCTGATTCCTGCACAGAAACAGCCTCAGAGCGAGGGTCCGGGTGGCCCTTCGGACGAGCGTGCTTTCCCCAGTTCGCTGACTTTCTCTTTGCTCTCGCTGCCCCGCCTGGGCCCTGCTCATTTCTTCTCTTCATAACCCACTTAGCCGTTAAGTTTGGGGACACGACCTTCATGCTCCAACAGCAGCACAAAGAAGAAGTGACTGAGGACCCCAAGTCCAGGGCCACCGATTGGTCAGTGATGGAAACCAGTTAGTGGTGCCGTCTGTGAGGCCTCGTCTCACTCCCCTGAATAAAAGGCAGCCCCCAGCAGGGCTCCCTTCTTCGCTGTTGGGTTTGGACACTGTTTTAACATCTACCTTTCTCTGCTGGAGTCTACAGTCTTGTCCCCACCGAGAAGTCGGCATGGCAGACATCACACTCTCCATCCCATAGAATTGGGCTCCTAGCAACACCAAGGTCCTCAGATGCTCTTCTTGGGAGTCCGAAGGCCAGGGGGTGGGGAGGCAGCACAAGCTTTCAAACGTGGGCGTCCACGTCATCTGTGGACCCTCAGAACGCATTGGCCACCTCCAGTCCGGCAAGGCCAAATGTCCTCCCACGGGTGCTGTCAGGGAAGCACAGAGGAGTCCCAGCTCGGATCCCCCTAGGAAGGCCTTCGGCTGTGTAGACCGTTCTGTCGGAGGGAGGCACGCCTGAGCCGCCACCCCACATCACAGGCCTTCCGCCTGTGGCTGGTCCATCCGCCCCCAGCGTCACAGGGTCAAGACCAAGCCTTAAAGCTCCTCTGCCTGGTGGGGTTTTGCAAATAGGGGGTTTAGAAGACCTGGTGGGTCTGTTTTTAATGGAAACAGTGACTTCATTTCATCTTGGAGTCCCTTGGTCAGAGCCCTGCCTTTGCGGTGACGTCGCTTCTCTCTCAAGTCCAGGCCCCTCTGTCTCTAGGTTGTAGTTGTGTGAGGCTGGGAAGTGAATCGGGGTGTGCTGGTGACCCCCTGAGCTGCGCAGCCCTTCTCCGGCAGGGACCGGTCTGTGGTGAGGGGACTTCCCTTGCCAGGGATCCCCTCTCTAATTTTCTGCACCGCGAAACTGTCTTCCACCCTCTGTCATTTGACATCTCTAGTGCCCCTGGGCCCAGGACCTTCTACATGGAAAGGTTTGGGAAAAGCCAGATCATTAATTTTCCCGAGTTATGTCACTGAAAGCTGATCCCATTATTTGTTCCAGAAAAATGTGTGTTTTCCTGCCCCTCGTGTGTAGGCATAGCAGAAACTGATATAGTAATCTGAAAGGGACGTGTGAGACCTTCTCGTGTAGGCACTGCGAGTAGGTGACATCTTGCATGCCAACTGTGATTGGGCAAACGGTGCCCAGGGCAAGTCGGTGAACAGCATTCGGAGGCCCGTCCGAGCTCGGGGAGGTGCCCTGGGGTACCCTGCTTGGCTGCCGTGGACCAGGACCGGGAGTGGCGGCACATTCCTTAGGCACAGCCCCCGTGATGAAGCTCGGAGTCCCCATTTTATAGACGAGGAACTGGGGTGCCACTGGCCTTTCCATCATCCTTGCACCCTCTGGGCTGAGAATGCCCCAGGCTCCCAGGGCTTGGGAAGAACCTTAAGGGAATGACCCCTGAGAGGGTCTCCCGGCGCCATGTGGAGGGTGGGGAGGCAGAGCGCTGGGTGGCCCCCTGACGCTCGGTCCCAGCAAGGCCTCTGCCGGTGGCCGCACCCCGGGGACCACGGGGTCTTTACACACGTGCCTCCCGTCACCATTTCCCCTCGCTGCTCCCGAAGGACGCGGGCAGGCCGGGCGTCTGCCGTCCACTGTGGGGAGCGCTCCTTGGGGTTCAGAACTCCGGGAGCATTCTGCATACCTGACAGGTGTAAGGCTGTGAAGTCCCCACAGACCTGGGTGGGAATCCCCCCTGCGCCCCTTGGGGGTCCTTGGAGAAGCTATTCCCTTTCCCGGAGATGCGATTTTGTTTTGTTTTGTTTTGAGGTAGTGTTGCTCACCACTCCTGCCTCCTAGGGCCGGTGTAGGAGGTGAGAGAGACGATGCCTGAGAAGTTCTAGCGCGGGCGCAGGGCGTAGTTGACGGCGTCCCCGTAGGTGTGTGCTACTTTGTCCCCTCACGCCGGGACTGCACGCTCCCCGTCAGAAGGGGACAGAACTGACCGGATTGTGGGACGGTCCCGCGGCTTTGGGACTCTGCAATCTGGGAGCAATGGAAAACAAGATGGTAGAATACTTACTGTTTTCTAAAAAGTTATTTCTTACCTAATTAAAGATGGTTCAAGTGAGCCGCTTCGGAAACAGGCCGTGAGTCACGGTGCCTAGAGTGGGATCTGCAACCAAGTAAGCTGTTATTACACAGGGGTGGGGCAAAGGAGGTGGGAAGGTCACCCCAGAGAATATTCCAGGCTCTCCAAGGGCCGTGGGGACACACGCAGACATTTCTGGACGGAAAGCTCCCCCTCCTGTGCCGTTCCTTCCCCTCTCTCCCTGCCATTCCTGGGTTTCCCTCGCCTGCACCTTCCGTTTATTACTGACATAAACCAGAAACTGGAAAAGGTGGGTCCTGCAGCACTTGGGGACACGAGGGGTGGGGCCCGAGGACAGTGTGGGGATGGCACCTACGTCCGCCTACCCTGTCCCCAGCCCGTTACACGCCCGCTGGGTCGGGCCAAAGCCCAGCCGGTGTCTCCCCGGAGGCGTCAGGAGAGGCGACCTGGCGTGACCCCGGCTGCGTCCTAGTGAGGTGTCACTGGGATTCAGGCCGCGGGGCGTGCGGCTCTGGGGCCCAGGCTGGTTCCGCCACCTCACACTGCTGCCCAGTTGTGGGAAGGCCCCACGGCCCGGCCGCAATAACAGCGCCGTCGGGTGCCCTGACGGTCGGCTGCCCGGCGAAGCGGCCGAGCCTGAACACGCCGAGTGCGCCTCTCGCCGGGCGGCCGTTCTCTCACTAAGAACATGTGTTTCTCGGCGTGAGCATGTCCTTTGGGGCAGCCAGGGGTCTCCATGGAAAGGAAGGTCAGAAACAAAAGCAATGAGCCCAGGAGAGGAGGAAGACGGTTAAAGATGGTAGCGTTGGTGCAGGCTCTGGCCTGAGATTGGAAGGCGAGAAATAGGGGGCACGATGCCGGAAATCAAATCCTAGCTTTGGCCCTTGCTGTGTGACCTCGGGTACATGATTTCACCTCCCTGTGCCTCCGTTGCCTTACCCGTAAGGCAGGCATGGCAATACCTACCTCATAGGGTTTATTCAACCAGCACATCTGGGAACACCCACTCCGAGCTAGACACAGGTACTGGACATGGGGACATGGCCGGGGATGGGACAGAGCACCATACCCGTCCTGGGGGGCCTGTACTCTAGGTGGGGGTGCACAAGGCTAGCAAATCAGACGCTAGTATGTGGGATATAGGGATACATGCTGAGAAGAACAGTTATAGGGGTGATTGTGGGTGGTAAAGGGAATTTTAGGTAAGGTCGTCCGGGAATCCCTCACTAAGGTGCCATTTGATGAATGACTTGAAGGTGAGAGAACAGGCCACGTGGACATCTGGAGAAAGACCACTATTGACTGAACGAATGAATGAGGTCGTGGGGCTGAAATGTGCTCGTAATAAGTGTGATGCACTTAGCATAACGCCTGGCACGTGGCACGTGCTCAGAGTGTCAGCCACTTTTGCATTTAGCAGAGTGAGCAGGTAAGCGGCCACACGCCTTCTCCTGGCTCTCTGAGAGTCATCTCCAAGGCAGGCAGGCCGGCAGGCAGGCCGGCAGGCAGGCAGGCAGGCAGGCAGGCAGGCAGGCAGGCCGGCAGGCAGGCAGGCAGGCAGGCAGGCAGGCAGGCCGGCAGGCAGGCAGGCAGGCAGGCAGGCAGGCAGGCCGGCAGGCAGGCCGGCAGGCAGGCCGGCAGGCAGGCAGGCAGGCCGGCAGGCAGGCAGGCAGGCCGGCAGGCAGGCAGGCAGGCAGGCAGGCAGGCAGGCCGGCAGGCAGGCCGGCAGGCAGGCCGGCAGGCAGGCAGGCAGGCCGGCCGGCAGGCAGGCAGGCAGGCCGGCAGGCAGGCAGGCAGGCAGGCAGGCCGGCAGGCAGGCCGGCAGGCCGGCCGGCAGGCAGGCAGGCAGGCAGGCAGGCAGGCCGGCAGGCAGGCAGGCCGGCAGGCAGGCAGGCAGGCAGGGCGCGGGAGCCAACGGCGTGGAGTAGCGACCCCCGCAGGTTGGCCGAGGCACAGCTTTGAGACCCGTCGCACACACGGGTCGTCCTGGTGTCTCCCTGTACACGCGGTCCCTGGGAGGTTTTGCATGTTGGCATTCCTTGTTCCTACCCCTGTAGGGTAGGTAAGGCAGGTGCTCCCAGCTGCCCACCTGCCTTACAGGGGCGAAGGGATTGAGCATTTCCTCAGCAGCTACTGGGTGCCAGGTACCCTGCAATAGGTTCACGTGTTCACTTTTGTCACTTTTCTTAATCCTCCTGAGTCTGGAAGGACAAGCATTATTGCCATTCCTTGAAAGGTGAGAAAACCAAGTGTGGCTTGGAATGGATGGGCCCAGAGAGGCAGAGCAGCAAGCCCCTGGCTGGGGCTCACCCCCGCGCACCCTGGGGCACATCTGTGTGTTGCATAGGGAGCCTGCCCCCACCTTTGTGCCTGTGGGAGCCCTGGGGTGCCACCTCGGGGCAGCCAGCCCTGCATGGGAAGCCAGGGGACACAGGGCCTGCGGGCAGCTTGCAGTTGAAGTGAAGTGGAAAGCAACCCAGTGAGACAAGCACTGATCTGCTGCTAATCCTGACCTGGGAATTCGGGAGGTAAAAGCAGCGGGGGGCCTAGGGGCCTAGGGAACAATAGCTCCACATACCAGCAAGAAAGGGCATGGTCATTGCCCCCAACCCAAACAACTGCTCTTTATCCAGCAGAGCAAGGGCCTGGAGGGGTTGGCTGGGTGCGGCCCAGGAAAAGGCTGATTCACAGGAGACGAGAGAACACCCCAGAGAGAATGGGGGAATGCAGAAGCCAAGTTTGTCCCCCATGCCATATACTCTGGGGCTGAGTAATGCGACAGACAAATCACTCCCTTCGCCATCCCACCCAGAGTGGAAGCACAGCCTGAAGCCACAGAGATAATTTTTACTGAAACAATTGACCAAAATGGGACCGCGACTCCCTTGTTCTTCGGAAAAGGCCACCGCAGTCCCAGCCCCTCGGCGCCTTGCAGCGGGGTCTTTGGAAGCGAAGCTTCCTCCGAGGCCTTGGGATTAGCTGGGAAGATGTAAGGTCACATTTTTCCTGCGATCGACTTCTGTTTACTGGTCGTGGTGGGGAGTCTGAGGGTGGCACTTAGAGAGCCTGCTCGGGGAATTTCTGGAACAATAGGCTAGACTTTCAATTATGGGATCCTGTTGAGATGTCTTGAGTTGCTCTACTCTGGCTTTGAAAAGGAGCAGCCAAAACTTCTTGACTTGCTGAAATCCTTCTAGAACGTAAAGCGACGGGGAGAGGGATGAGGGGTCTAGTGCTCTCAGAGCCCGTGATCTTTCCGTTCCACTCTGATCCCTGCCCCAGGGCTGCTCTTGGCTGGGCCCACAGGCCCCTTGCCCGCCTAGGCCCGGACGGAAATAACAGGGCAGAAGTCTGAGGAATCCACCTTCTGGGCTTCACGGGAAAGCTAGCCTGAGAGTCGGGAGTTCGGGAAAGGATGGGAGTGATCACGTCACCCACCCTTCTGTTGTCCCCGAGGTTGTCCCTGGCCGTCTTTAGGGTTTCCTGACATGCCCCGTGCAGAGAGATAAAGTGAAATGTCCCGGTTTTTGCCCTCGCTCTGGGCTGATGACTTTGATGAGGTCATAGGCCTCTACAGCAGGGAGAAAACGGGGGTGGGAGGGGAATCAGAACGTAAAATTGTTTTGGTTACTTTTCCCAGCCCGTGAGTTATAGTTTGGAGGTTCCTCCAAAGAGTGTCGGGGGGAGGGAAGCCAGAGTGGCCTCTACAGCCCTTTTCCTAGCCACTTGGTGATGCGACAGGGCCTGGCTCGCGGAGCCCGTGTCTGGGGTTAAGACTCTGCGACCTTGAGTGCAGCTTGGGTTCTCCGCGTTTGAGTCTGTGTGTTCAAGGTGAAAGTCATGACAACGAGATTGATACAGCCTGCTCACTGTTAGCCTAGCATGCCTTTTGATTTCCCCTTTTGAAAAGTCAGTGCCCCGTTTTCTTTTCTTCCCTTCTATCCATCTATTGAGATTTTCACCCTGCCTTGAAATCAAGGTCAAGTTCCCATTCTCTGTCTGTCCTCCTCCCTCAGAGCCATCTTCCCGCCACCACCTTATCTTTCTATTATGATTTGGCGATGAAACCTGCATCACCTGGTGACAGATCTTAATGATGACCCCGGCCATTCAGTAACTAAGCCCCGCACGATGTGCTGGCCACTATACAAGGTGGTTGCCCTCATTTCAGCCTCAGAGCAGCCTCATGAGGGAGGCCAGGCCGAGTGAGGGCTGGTGACTGCGTTAGAGTTTCAGCTGCTAAGGATGGAGGCCAGGGTCAGCCCTCGGCTGACCATGCTCTGACTCCTCGTGGGGTCTGTGCCGGTAGACCCCAGTGCACGTGCTTGTGCAGGTTGCACAATTAGGGAAAACACTGCAGGCGGGAAGCTCGCACGTCTGTGTCCTCGTGGTGCCTAGCACCTCACTGTGCACCCAGAAGACCTGCGTTTCTGCGTGTCGTTTGAGAGAGGTGTGCAGCTTGTGTTCACTTTGTACCAATTGCCAGGGCACAGGAAGAAAGAGAGCTGCTCCTCCTGCTGTAAGGGGAAGGTGGTGATGGTGCAACTCAACCTTGGGGGCATGACACCCACCTGGACCCAAACCCGGAGTTTCTGAGTCAGTCACTCTGAGCGTGGCTGGGTTATTTCCTTTCTACCAAGTTCTTGGGTGATCTGGGACCTCACTTTGAGAACCATTTGAGAAGTACAACCCAAGTTCAGATCTTACTCTCCCACTTACTATCTGACCATGGACAAGTTTCTACAACTCCAGGAGATCCAGTAGACTTTTCTTTAAAGAGAGAATAATGGAATCATCAAGCCGAAAATTAACTGACATCACAAAAATGCGTATGATTTCTTTACCAAACATAGATATGGCTGTTGCTCTGTGCTGGCATCGTTCGTAAGTAAGAACTCATGTAATACCCATAACGAGCTTAGGACGTGGCCCTGGGCCCAGGGACATTCCGTGACTTGCCTGAGATCCCATAGCTGCTAAGTCTGTGGAGCTGGATGACAACCCAGGCAGCTCGGCTGTGCCGTCCACATGTCAGTACTGCAGGGTACAGTCCTGGCCTTTTGTTGGCAAATACTCTCTCCCATTTCCAGGTAGGCTAAGAATGGGCCCTCCAAAGGCAGACAGACGGGTTTCCCGTTTACAGAAAAGACAGCTGTTTGCATGACCACAGCTTGAAAATCACACGCTTGACCTCTCTTGTGATACCAGTGTGGTCAGTCGGGAGTGGCCGTTTCTCTTTAAACTTCTCTGGCACCAGGGTTTATCATTGCTCAAGAGGAGGGTGCTTGAAAGAGGCCTGTGGGCTGAAGACGCGTAGGGGGCACGTTGTGGGTCAGCAATAAAAGCGGAGAGAGGTTTGCAGTCCCACCATGGAGGCCCCTGGGAGTCTGGCTGGCGGGCGGTGCAGAGGCTCAGCCTAAGGAAGGGGCAGTGATGGACAGGACGGGAAGGGGGCAAATAGTTTCAGCCTGGCTGGGTAACTGAAGCCGAGAGGGCAGGCAGTGGGAGAATTCCAGCTATGTCATGGGAAATGGCTATGGTCAGGGCTCTGATTAGCAGCCGACCACAAATCCCCTGGGACCCAGCCAAGGGTCAGGAGACTGGGACGCTGCTGGGATGCCAAATGGTTGCTGTATTTTATTGTCAGAGAAGAAGGAGGCGATTTTGACTCTTATCCGTGGATGTGAGTGCTGGCACTGCCAGGACCCGGGAACTGGGTGGGGACGTGGGAGTAAGAGGGAGGCTAGAAAAATCCACTTTTCATTCCAGGGAATGGAGAGGAAAAGACCAAGCCATGCTGCTGGGCTTGGCATGAGCTCAAAGGTTTTTGGCCACCATCTCTGAAGCTTTTCTGCCCTTTCTTCTCTCTGCAAGGTGAGACATCAAAGCCTCCGGTTCCAATGTTAGAGAAGTAAAGGGGAAAAATTGACCTGGATTCCTCAAAGTGCAGATGGGACGGAGCAGTAGGGCTTCTGGGAGAATGGAATTCACTAGTGATCCCTCACAGTCTGTGCTTGTTTGACATCTTGGGCCTGGAGCTGCACAATGAGATGGGGGGAAATCAACGTTCAGAATAAATGAGCTCAGTGCCATCACATAATGGGGACCCCTGGAGAAACAGGGTCACATCACTTGATTCATTCTTCTAGCTTATCGGAAGGCCTGGCTATGAAGCCTTTATAAATGTTCGTTGGATGCATGAGGGGACTGATTGATTATGTCCAAAAAGATAAATGCCCGATGAATAAGAGCGCTCTCTGAGATCATCGTGATCCCCTGTGACTGTGGAAGGAAGCCTTTCAGCCAGACTAGATGAAATTAGATGTCTGTTTTGTTTGTTTGTTGTTGTTGTTGTTGTTGTTGTTTAGGTATTTCACTGGATTTCACACTGTTGAAGTTTATAGCCCAACCTCTAGAATTATACTAATCAGGTTTGCACTGGGCAGATGAGATGTGTGACTTTGAGCAAATCACTTAACTTCTCTGAACAATAGTTTCCTCACCATTATAACATGAGGAAAATGCTACTACCTTTCTCCTCAGGTCATGAACATAATCTCTGTAAAAGGGCTTGGCACAGCGATAGCACCTTACTGACTCTTTGGTGTCAGTGAGGATTAGGTTCAACTGCAAGGAATAGAAAACTCCACAGTAACAGGATTTAAACAAAGTAGAGATTTCTTTTTCTCTGAACTAATCATTCATGGAGAGGAAGTCCAGAGTTGGTGCAGAAGCTCTGCTGTAGAACCCCAGATTGCTCTAGCTTTTTGTTCCATTATCCCTATGCTGTGGCCTTGACCTAGTAGTCAAGTTGCTGTGGCGGCCATCAGGTACATTTTCCAAGAGGCAGAATGGAGGAAAACTCAAGCAGGGGAAAGGACATGTGCCAGTTGCCTTTTAAGGGAAGTAGCCACATAACACTTCTGCTTACATCATGTTACCATGCAGTTTGGTCATTCTTATTTCCTTTCATTCATCAGTCTCTATCTTTTAGCTAATATATTTATGTCATTTACATTTAATGTAATTGTTGATCTATTTATTAAGACTGCTGTTTTATTTTGTTTGTTTTGTTTTCTGTTTCTCTCTTCTCTTTTTCCTGTCTTTTTCTGGGTTACATAAACTTTTTTTTAAGAATTCCATTTGCTTCATCTATAATGTTTTTGAATGTCTTTTTGTATAGCTTTTTTTTTTTTATCATTTCTCTAGGTATTAATTGTACCTACTTATCACATTCTACTGCTGTTGACAATTTACCAGTTTGAGTGAAGTGTAGAAACTTTGCCTTCATTTATGTCCCTTTACCTTCCCAACTTTTAGCTGCTTTAACTATTTCTTTTACATACATTGAGAACCACACCAGACAGTATTATAAGTTTTACTTCAATCACCAAACAGGATTTAGGGACATTAAAGATGAGAAGAAAATAAATTTACTTATATTTTTACTCTTCCCATTGTTTTATTTGTTTTGTTTTTGTGGTTTGTTTTATTTTGTTTAATGTTCATTTCTTTTCTATTTAAAGAATTTTTTAACCCAAGATTTTAGGCTAGATCTGTTAGTGACAAATTATCTTGTTTGTTTGTTTGTTTGTTTTGTTTTGTTTTTTCATTTGAGAATGTCTTTGTTTTCCCTTTCTTCTGAAGGATGTTTTTGCTGTATAGAGTTCTGGGTGGACAGCTCTTTGTTTCCTTGAAAAAAATTGTGCCACTTCCTTGGGACCTAATGATTTTTTATGAGAAATCACCTGTCGTTTGAAATGTTTTCCCCCTATAGGTAAGGTGATGTTTCTCTCTCACTGTTTTCAAGATTGTTTTTCTTGAGCTTTCAGAAGTTTTATTATGATGAATCTTGGCATTGATTTCTTTGGGTTTATCCTGTTTGAATCTGCTCACCTTGAATCTGTGGGTTGATGTCATTTTCCAAATTTGGGGATTTTTGAACTGTTATTTCTTCAGGTACTTTTTCAGCTCTGCTGTCTTCCTTTTCTTCTTCTAGGTCTCCGATGACACAAATGTTAGATCCCTAAAGACTCTGTCCTTTTCTTTTCAGTCTGTTTTCTCTCTGTTGTTGAGATTGGGTCATTTCTGTTATCCTGTCCTCCAACTTACATTCTTTCCTCTGTGTACTTCATTCTGCTGTGGAGCCTATCCATTGAATTTTTTATTTTGATATTTGCATTTTTCACTTCTGAGGTCTCCATTTGTTTCTTCTTTTATCTCCAGTTTCTGTGCTGAGACTTTGTAGTTTTTCATTTGTACCAAGCATGTTCTTTATTGCTGTGAAAATATTTTTACAATGGCTGCTTTAAAATCCACATCAGTGTTGGCACCTTTTGATTGTCTCTTCAAATTTAAGTTGTGACTTTCCTTGTTCAGTGGATGATGAGTGATTTTTCTATCGAAACTGAACATTTTGGCTATTATGTAATGGGACTCTGGATCTTATTTAAGTCTTCTGTTTTAGCTGGCAGTGGGAAGGGGAGGCACTGCCTTGTCACTGCCAGGTGGGGGTGGAAGTCCTGATTCCCTACTTGGCCTCCACTGATCCTTGAGGGGAGCGCTCTTTGTTATGGCTGGATGGGAATGAGAATTTCAGCCCCCCACGAGGCTTCTGTTGTTACCACTTGGCTGGGAGGTCAGAAGTGCCTTATTACTGCTTCCCAGATGGCCTCCCCAACACCATGGGAGGCCTCATTGCTGTTGGGCAGTGGTGAACATACTAGCCTTCCCTTGGACTCCTCTGATACCACCCCAGTGGTTAGGTCATTGGCGAGGTCCACCTTGTTATCTACCACCACGTGAGTCTAGAAGACCAGGTCTCCCACGGGGTTTCCACTGACATCATGGGGAGAGATTTCATTCCCATTCCGCAGAGGTGCTTGGCCTTCTCTGTTCCTATCCCAGCAGGGGGTTGGGGTGCTTTGTCAGGCTGATGAGGGAAGAATTCTGGGCTCCCCACTCAGCCAGTGCTAGTGGAGGTAGGGTGACAGAGTCTTCTGTGGTCTTTGGCTGCAGTGAAGCAGTTACTGTCTGGAAGTTTTCTGTTTGCTGGTCTGCCTCTTTTCTGGTCCTTTGACTAGTAAAGCAGGCTCTGTTTGCCTGTGCCCATTGGCATATTGAGGCTACTGGCTTCACCAGAGCCAGGTCTAGGACATACGAGATAAAAAGGAAACCCCAAGAATTCACCATCTTGTCATTTCTCAGGGCCTGAGTCTCTCACAGACTTCCTCTTCTCCACCTTTCAGAGTTTTTTGATATTTATTTCATATCACGTCAAGGACTTTGAAGTGAACTAAGTGGGAGGAATAAGGAAAATCCCAGCCACAGAATAGTCCTTTTATTCCATCTCCCCCGAAGTGGAGTAAGGAAAACAGTCCTCCCTCACCTGCCCTGGAGGGGAAGTCCCCTATGAGGGCTTCTTAAGCATTTCACCAGGCACCTTGACGGTTCTGACAGGGCAGACCTGAGCCATTTAATGATTTGGCCCATGGTTTTTTTCATATATAAATCCATCTTTAAATTACCCAGTGATTGTTTTTAAAGACTCTGACTGGTGTCCATTAGAAATGAGACAGAAGATGCTCTCCACTGAACTCTTGATGAAAACCTGCTTTCAAAGGGGGTGACACAACCCAGAACAGGGCAGAGAACGGATCCAGATGGGCCTTCCCACCTCCACAGCCTGGAACACTTGTCTCCCCACTGATCCTAGGACTAGGCTGTGGGAACTAGAAGACTGTTGACAGGCAGAGCAGAACCATTGTGAGCAGCTCTTGGGGGTGGGGATCCATCAGGATGTTCTCAGTTAGAGTCAGAAGGGCCACTAAATCGGCTGTTGCTTGGCCATGTGTGTGCACGCTTGCACACACGGTGGTCCCCTGTGAGGCGTCTGTCTTAGAGGAAACAATGTGTGTGGAGGCCTCCCTTTACCGTCACACTGATTTCTCACTCTTTGTCGGGGGAAATGAGCTGGGATGAGAGTCACTGGTTTTCCCTTTAGCAGTCAAAAGAAAGAACTGGCAGCTTATAATCCATCATAAGCCTGACATTTCCCAGAATGTTTCCTGAGGATTCTATGGGCTAATCAATATAAAAGTTCTATGGTCAAGAACATTGGAGAAATACTAGGTTAACATAACTTAAATGTCTTTATTGCGAAACTTCTAAGAATCTTTAATGTGCTGATGTGCCCTGTAAAACCCAAAGTATTCCCCAAATTTGACTGGTCACGGATCCATTTTGTTTTGAAGAATTACTGGAGATTAGTATCCTGGGGAGGCACCTTGCAGGACATGATGCTATACACAAGGTTGAGTGTTTCACAGCTTCGAAGATGTCCCCATTTTGCATCTGTCACTTAGGGAATTGGAGAGTGATCTCAGTCAGATCTGTTTCCCCCTCAAACCTTTATTTTAAAGAAAAGTAAAAGTCCCAAGACTCTGCCTTGGGTTCCCCCTAAGGCTTATTCCACTCACATGGAGACTAAGGTTCCCATCTTCTTCCTACCTTCTCTCATTGAGATCTCTGCTCATTTAGGGACCATTTGTTTCAGTGATTTGATTTTCTCAGACACAAACGGTTTATACCATTAGCAGCTTGTGGGGCACTGGGGTCTTTAATAAATAAATTTCAGGTCCAAATGGTTCGTGATGGTGCATTATGGAAACGTGACTTGAGCCAGGAGAAAGGCTCTGATTGCTATCAGTTGCAGACACTGATGTGTTGACAGTGGTTGGGACAGTCTTGCTTTGTCTGAGTAGGAATGCAACTTCCGAAGCCTGGCCACGTTGATAGGGAAGACTTGAGTACAGTGTCCTCTTGTCGAGGCAAATACGTGGATGTGCTTTGTAAATCGGTCCTTATCTGACTCACAAACACAGGGTTGAACAGCTCAAACACCATCCACCGATACTAGGTTGCTAAAAACTGCAACTGCTTGTGCACATTGTACTTATTTCAACCAGGTCTTGGTTCAAGCTGTTTGACCAAAATTTCTGTCTTTAACTTTCTCACCCTATTTAATTCTAAGAGCCGATTTTTAGAGGACTTCCTCTGTTAATGTTCCTAAGTAAAGCATTCTTTTTGCCATGAGATATGGCCAAAAGATGGCTTGGTCTGAGATTGCGTTGAAGGTTAATTTGGAAAAGCCTTGGTGAGCATATACATGCAGAAAGAATGTTCCAACTAATGCTCATTTTTCTCTGATCCTCATTCTCAGTTTGCTATAGATTTCAAAATACATCTTAGAATTAGCAAATGTCAACACCACATAATTAGAATAATAGCTAATATTTACTGTACACTTAAAAGGCACCAAGTGCTGTGTTTTTCTTTCTATTCATTATCACATTTAATTCCCTTAACAGCTCCATGAGGCCATCTTGACTTTACAGTGAGGAAACTGAAGCTCAGAGTGATTGACGAACATGTTTGAGGTTGCACAGACAACGAAGCTCTGGGGCCGGGACCAGCAGTCTAACTGCAGAGCCTGTGCATCCCCTCTTAGGGCCCTGTCCCCAGCAGTGAGATGAGACAGCAAGCCAGCAGGGGCTCTACCTCGAACCCGAGGACAAAGCAGAAGGGATTCAGAGGCAGAACCCACAAGGGAAGGGACGCAGGTGCCACGTAATTCACCTCGAGGTGGCCAGACCATAGGGAGATGTCTAGAACCAGTAACTAGAACCAGAGTCCAAGATGGAGACTGAAGGCCAAAAGGTGAGTTAAAAAACGTCAGGGTTAGAGCCAGTGTGAAAGCCCCGTGGACGGTGGGGGGTACCGACCTGTACGGCAGAAACGCTGAGATCCTTTCTGCACAAGTGATCATTAACTCCTAGGATTGGTTCGAATGCTAGCGAGCTCTGCCCGACATACAGCCTGTCCCGGAACCGAAGAGAAAACCCAGGCCTGGGCGTTTCCCCAAAAATGCCAAGTATCTGAACACTGTCTGACGGTCTGTTAGTGGAAATAGGAAAATAGCAGTCTTGGGTGTTGCAATACCACCTAGCCACTCACTTAAATAAAATGCTGTCTGCTGCCAGAGTTTACAGGATGTAATATTTGTCGAGAGAATGGGACTTCTACAGAGGGACCTGTAAACTCCCCAGTATAATTTCCATTACTTTGTAAAATCTGGAAGTTGGATATGAAGTTTTTGGACTTAAGGGGTTGCTCAGAAAGAGGAAAATTATTGTCCATTTTCCAAATACTGGAAATCTGCTCTGAGTCAAAGCGGGGTTAGGAGTCCTCCCGGGTCCAAGTGGAGGAGGGGTGGGCCACGTAACTTGATTTGAAGCGACTTGTCAGTATTCAGCTGTGAGTTCTGAAATGCGGCCCAATCAGCAGAAGTGAGGTCTTACCCAGACACATGCCGTAGGAGATTGGACTCAGAGCAGGGGAGGCTGTGGGGACCTCCGCGCCTTCTGAAGGTAGTTTAGGGTGCTTTCCACCTGAAAAGGGGGTGCCAACCTTCTGGAAACCAGGAAGCTGAGAACCGCTCAGAGCAAAAGCAGGCTCATACCTAATTTGGGGGAGGGCCCCCTGGCTGCTCCCCTGGGGTTAGGGTGGGCCAGTCTGTTGTTATGCTCTGGGGATGTGACACACAGCAGGCAGCTGTAGTCACAGCGGCCCCACCCGCTCTGTTTAGCCCAAGACGAGGACACCAACAGTGTCAGAGAAGGAAATAATTATTCCCGACACTTGTCCACGTGGTTCACAAAACACACAGATGGGTTTTATATCACCGCCGGCACTGCATACACTGGGCAGACCTATGGCCCCTCACTTTTCGGATGACCATCTTGACCACATGTCACATGACCACACAGCCCCGCAGGAGACCCCCTGCCCCTATACTCAGCACATAAGGCAAAAATAGCATAGTCAAAATTAAAAAAGAAACAAATCACCCCACAACAGCTCGGCTGGGCCGCTTTGCCCTCGGAATTGGGAGGGATCGCTTTCTTCAGTGGACTGCCCGCTGACATCGTGGATTTGCATTTAGAGGTCACGTTTTAGGAAAAAAGGAAATTTCTTAATGCTCACTGGGCTGGTGCACGCAGGTGAGAGGCACGCAGGAGCTAAGACTCCCCGGGGGAGTGGCACGTCTGGGCCCCCCGCCACGCTCCCCGGGGCCCTTTGCCTTCTGAGTGGTGTGGCAGCTAACGACTATTTCAGTGGTTGACTTTCTCCTCTTGTTTGTGACAAACGCACGAAGTCGAAGGTGCCACATTCGCATGCGTGTGGACTGGAAGTTGCAGAGCAGGCATTCCAGCCAAAGCCCCCGACTTCAAACCTCAGACTCTAAACCACGTGGCCTCCCTTGGTCCGGTGTTGCCTGGGCAACGGCACTGCTGTCTGCTGACCATTCAGCCATGATAATAATAGTAATCATAATAATCATGGCAACAGGTACTGAGGCCTCTGCTTGTGTTAAACGTTGTATATTCTTTTTCTGCTTTGCTCTTCAAACAGTACCCAGAAGGGACTCTGGTTATCCCCATTTTATAGGTAGGGAAACTAAGGCACTGAAAGATTGAACGTGGTCACTCAGCTTGTAAGAGCCACGAGCAGGATTTGAACCCAGACCCAGGCGTCCCCCAAGTCCATGCCCTTAGCCACTTGACACATGTGCGTCCTCCTCGCCCTTTTCCAGACCACCGAGCCATGAGCTCACATCCCTGTGAGGAGGCCCGGCCCTGCAGAGCCTGCAAGGAGCAGGCTGAGCCCTTCTCCTGGGCTCTCTGGCTTGCTCAGGACCTAGGACGTGTGTAGCAAATAACCCTGCCCCCTGACTCAGTAAAGTTCCCAAGAAGGATGACACTGATGCCAAGAGACACCCCGGCCGGCCCCCTTCTGCCAGAGCTGATTACCTTCTTCAGATACCGCAGCCTACAACACTCAGAGGACGCTCGTCTGGGTCCCTGACAGGGGGGCTGTCCCCATGTTGACTCTCTTCCTGCAAAAGCTGCCACTTCAGACTGAATTTTTAAAGTGAGTGAGCTCTTCAGAGGAATGGGCCATAAGGACCTGGACCTCGTGGTACCGTGGATGGAGCTCAGCAAAGTCTCAGAAGTGAGGACAAGAGGTTTGATCCCCAAAAAGCGGGGAAGCAGAGCCACTCGGCGTGGAGTGAGGACTCTCCCAGGCAGGGAAGGGCTGCGAATGGTGCCTTTAATGAAATGGCCCCCTGCTGCACGACGTGGGGTGCTTGCTGCCATCATTTATGACATTGATCCCAGTGTCCCCAACACTTAGCTCTCTCCCTCACTCTCAGCCCTGATTCCTGACTGGCCACCTGGCTTCCAAGTCCCAAGTTGTGTTGCTGAGGTTTCTGCCCCCGCAGGACTTCTCACGTCTGGAGGTCCAGCTGCAAAATGCTTAGGGGCCTTCTCTCGGGGGGGCAGGGAAGGTTCGTGTTTTGCCTTCTCCAAATTGCTGGCGACTTAATTTCAGTAGAGATTTCCAGCAACTCTGGCATGAGTTCAACTGACCAATTCCCAAAGCCACATGCAGGGGTAGTGCTTTAAGAAGGGTAGGTGATTGACAGAGTGATGCTGGACGCTGCTGTTATTCAGATGGGGAGCTCTTGTTCAAGGTCACAGTGCTGTGGGAATGAGCAAGAACAGAAGCCAGGTTGCCTGATTCCTAGGCCAGCCCTCGTGCGCTCTCCATGCTGCTACTTGCAAAAGGCGAAGCCGGTGACAGACTGGCTAGCAGACTCCTTAGCCCTATGTGAGAAAGGTATGCTCACGTGAGAAAAAGTGTGTGTGGTGAGGAGGGGAGTGAAGTATGACAGGGAATTGTTCTTTATTCTCAGCTTGGGACAGAGGTCACTTTCATTTTCTTGTTTAGACCTTTTTTACACCCAAGTGTCATCTGCTTGTCCCCGAGAACCTGCACAGCCTCATGGCTTTATCTTTATTTTACTTTATATTTAATCTCATTAGCCATTGGCAGACCTTGCCTGGACCAGATCGTAATGGCAGACACACAAAGCCAGGGGTCCTGATGTTTATCTCAGCCGCGGAGTGTCTGGTGGAGTAATTAACTTGGGGGTCTTGTACGCAACAGGATGTTGGGGGCGGGGGAAGATCAGCAAATTGCTTGCTAATTTGCAGATGTCTTTATAAAACAGAAACCAGTTATTTATTTGTTGCTTGTATAAGGAATATTTACAATATACAATTGCACATCAAAATGTAACAGAGAAGAGCCTGGTTTCGGCATCTGCCAGGATTGGAATCCTACTCACTGGCCACACGATCCTGGGAGAGTTCTTTTCTCTCTCAGAGCTGCAGTTTCCTCATCGGTAAAACGGGGGTGATAAAAGTAAAATTAAATGAGATCCTCAATTAAAGGGCACTTGGCATTGTCCCTGACGAGCTGTCCAGTGCCCAATTGTATCCTTGTGCCTACAGCTGAGATTCCTGTTGAAAGACGGCCATCTGACACTAATTGTCACCGACTCCGGAGAGGAGGACCTGTTAGAGTTTATTACGGTGTACCTCAAGACCTCCCCAGTTCGGGACACCATTGCACAATGAAGCTTTACAATCCCTTTTAGAGCACGCATGCCCTTGATCATTCACTTGTGCGGTGCCAGACACATTGTCCCCCTTGGCTGTCACCAGCACAAGTAAAAGCTGTAAGACTGTGGCCCCTTTCCGCTCCCAGTTTCTTTGATTCTGGGGACTTGTGCTGATAGCCACTAGAGGGTGTCCCAGAGTCCTCTGGGGTCTGGGTCACCGACATAGCACTGAGAAGTCAAACGTCAGTAAGGAACTGCAGAACCCTCCCAGAAAGAGCCAGAATGCAGTGCTGATGACAGAAACAGAATTTTGGAGCTGGAATTAATAAAGGAGTCTTACCATATAACAAAAACAAAACAAAACAAACAAACAACAACAAAAAAAAAACCCAAGCCACATTGTGTTCTTTTGTGAGGTTAAGTTGTATCTTTTTCTAACAAGACCATTTACAATGATTTTACCCCAAAACAATCAATGAGTACAAAAATGCCTTTCTATAAGCAATCAAATAAACTCTTTTAGTGTCATTTCCTCTTAATTTATCATGCAATTAGCATGTGACCAGAGTTTCCTAGACTATGTTCTTTATTCTGTTGTAGGAGGCTAGGTGGCTAAACTTCAGAGTGAGAGCGATCTGACATCAAATCCAGCTTCCTCCACTTCCAGCTGTTTGGCTTTTGGCAGATCATGTCACCTTCCTGATCCTCAGGTCTCCTCTATAAAATGGATATAATGAGATTCCTTTAAAGGACGTCTGTGAAGAGTAGATGTTCAGTGAATACACTATCTGGGATATGGAAACTTTTTAAAAATGGCAGATATTATGGTTGTTTGGTTTTGTTTTAGTGACAAATTTAGTCACACAACACCTTGGAAAGCAGCAACTTACGACTTTCAGGATATAATTATGTGTGTCAGCTTCACATGCTGTCACAGTTTGAATTCGATCCATCCTATTTCCTTGTGAAACGTTTATTAGGCTATTTAAGAAATAAGCATTTTATATAGAGCAACAATGCCAAATCACAATCAGTGACAATTTTCATACAACACAAAACAGAGGTCAAGAACTATTTATGCAAGACGACAGCAGCCACCGAACAGTGTGCAAAGAAAATATTATGCCTTCTTGGCCATTTCTAACATTTCAAGTCAAGGTGTTGCATTTAATTAGTCTCTAGAAGGTTTAATCTTAGACTTATTAAGAGCATTATTTTGTGAAGGCAAACAAACAGCTCTGCTAGCGGCACCAAACATGTTTATTCCAAATAGTTAATTAAATTGTGTCAGTTCCTGCCCTGGAGCTTTCAGGCTATTCTGTTTTTCTACCCGTGTGGACGTTTTGTCATCATTCATTTTTATTTCCTCTCTGGCTTTAACGGGGGCGTGGGGGGCGGGGAGTGCAGCTAGAGAGAGCACGCAGCAGCTCAAGCGTGTGTGTAGTTGGAGCATTTTGCAAAGTTCAATTGGTTAAATACAGACCTGACACTGGCTGCTGGGATCGTCTCCGCTTTTCAAAACCCATGGGGATTTTCCACCAACATCAGAGCATACCTGAACGATTCTGATCCTGAATGTGGGCAGTGGTGACGGAGACTGGGAAGACCCTGGCAGCCCCTGGGGCTGTGTGGAAGGAAGCAGAGACTGGGGGGCCTGGTACGAGCAGACAGGCTGGTTGGCTGCTCCCCACATCTCTTCCTGCCTCACTCTGACCTGCAAAAGTAGGCAGGTCACTATCGCAGCCTAGGCTCTTTCTCTAAGAAGCACAGGCCTCCTTTAGCCTTAGGAGCACAGGGCTGCAGTTCTGTAGGGGGCAAGGAGGACACAGAGGCAGAAGGAAAGGCACACGGTTCTGCCAGCCTGGGATGGAAAGTAGTTAATTAAACTGTTAGTTAGGGAGGACTCCAGGCCTTAGACATGCAAGGCCCAGTGACACTTGGGGCGGGGGCACCAGACACCCTCCGCTGAGAGGCAGGGGGCCCCAGGTCTCCCCATACTCCTTCTCTGACGCATCCAAAGCAGGTTAGAAGGAAAGGTGCAGAGGCCCAGGTATGCTCAGAGTCGTCCACAGATAAGTCATACTTGCACATGAGCATCAGACAAGGAGCTGGAATCCAGCATGACAGGTGTTAACAGCTGACGTTTGCCGAGCCTTCCTATGACCCAGGCACTGGGCTGAGTCGTTTCCGTGTGCTAATGCACACAGCTCTGTAAGGTAGGCGCCATCATCGTCTCCCGTTTCACGGACGAGGAAACGAAGGCACAAAGGAACTAAGCAACTTGGTTGAGGCCACTCAGCTAGTAAGCCGTCGCTTAGGGATTTTGCTGCATAAAAAGACGCTATCTATATAGCATATATATGTGATACAGGGTCAGACAATTAAGTTTGTGAACTCATCCTAGAAAAAGTGCTACATGTCTCATTGCCGAGTATCACTACGGTCACCTTGGAAGGACCCCCCTCGGGAAGCTGTGCACCGACGCCAGCGCCTGGTCCGCCCTTCAAAGCAGGGTGGAACTCTTTCTGGAATGGCCTTCAGAGCTGCCGTTGGACCCAAAATCTGACAGTTACGTTCACAAACCTGCCACCTCGCCCAGGGGATTAATACCTTCCTGAGTTGTAGCGTGAGCGCAGTGTTATCTATGTATTAGATAAACAGTGATGGTGACCACTTGGAGCACCTCTTGTAACTGCAGAAGTCAAATGTGACATGTAGTCATCTTTTGTCATGGGTATATATTGAGTATTACAATTTTAATACAGTTCTTTCCTTTCTTAAAATATGTGTACATTTTGGCACCCTCTGTGTGTGTATGTGTGTGTGTGTGTGTGTGTGTGTGTATGTGTGTGTGTAAGTGTGCGTGTGTGTGTGTGCGTGTGTGTAAGTGTGCCTGTGTGTGGGTGTGGGTGTGTAAGTGTGCGTGTGTGTGTGTGCGCACGTGTGTGTATATGTGTGTGTGCATGTGTGTGTAAGTG